>JZKD02S1902844.1:454368-472461 GCA_000966675.3 Picea glauca | reverse complement strand
AAATTAATGTAAATAATTAGTAAGAAAAAATCTATATACATATATAAAGTAGGAGAAGTGATAAATAAAAAAGGAAGGAAAACAAGTAATTCATCACAAATGTTTTTCCTCAATTTTCAATCTTTATACGCTTTGTACTTATAAGGATGGACACTGGAAAACAAGGAATAAAAATATTGGTTGTTTATATTGACCAACCTATTCTATTTTAGTTCTAACACGAGTTCTGATGTGGGCAATACAGAAAGAGCTCGGAGATGAATGAGGGTATTTCTTCGAGACTTCCAGTGAAAGGGTTATTCTCAGACCAAGTTATGAGGGCTCTCTCAAATTGAGAGAAGAAATATTGGTTATCTTGCGCCATTTTGTTCACATAATCTGAGGTTCGGTTGTCCGAAAACAAGTGTTGATAGATGATCAACAATCCCTTATTGGCTATCAATTTCTTGTAGTAACTATTATCAAATTTCATTGGGGTGCCCGGGTCGTTCCGAGAGTATAAGACTTATGTGGGTTCTGGATTTGGCGTGGGGCATCAACCTTTCAGATAAAATGGGTAGTCTAGATCAATGGATGGATCAATCATTGGGTAAATTTTGTTCACTAAATTCACACAGTGTGTCCTGCCAACAATGTGAGCTCCTGCACCATATAAAGGTCACATTGAGATCATGTTAATCATCATGACAAACATATATAAGTATTTTTCTAGTTAGGTATGGCTAATCAAAGAAGTGTATCAAACCTAGGAGTGCCACAACTCCTTCTGCATCAAGTCTGATGGATTCAAAGCAATCCAAGACCGTGTGGAGGTTGTCTTTATGCAACGACATGTATTTCTTAGTCACTCTTGCATTGTTTTCTTGACTATCCCTCCTTTTCATTTTAAGAGCCATGCGTGTTCCTTCCAACTACGTCGTCAAATAATAACAAAAAATTATGTGATTAATCTCCATTCCAAGTCAATTACAACGTGGTTAACGTGGTTAGTCTTGAGTAGTTAAATGTTTTCATCTTTCATTGTATCTATTTTGAAATTAAATTGATCCAAGAAAAAATTTACTCATAAAAAATAGTACTTGGTAGATTGAAAAAGTGCCCAAGTTTCCAACAAAATTCGGTGTGGTTGGATGCTCTTCAAGTTAGCGATTTCATCATTTTTGATGACAACTCTCATTTATTCCCCATTCTCGATGGCTTGTGGTGGGGGACATTCATAGATTCTTCCTTCCACTAACCTTCACATATTGGTAAATATGGCTAAATACATTTGCAGAAGCTGACCAACAAATAGAAAAGTTTGAAACATATAGAAACTTATAATCCAAAACTACAATAACTTATTATTAAAAAACACAACAAAATTTTCTTTTTATATAATTCATAATTTATTTATAAAATACACTTTAAACTTTAAAGAACACAACAATATAAAAGAAAACATTTTATATAATCTTATGAAACTCTCCATATACCTACTATGAAAATCCAAAAGATGTAATTGTTCTAGATCAACCTATCTCTACATGATAATATTTACTCCTTGCAATCTTTAATATTGATACTATATATATTCAAAACAAGTGTGAACAAAGATACTTTAATAAATATGTGAATATCAAAATATGACTCTATATCTTTAACTAATAGGGTGGTATGAACATTGCACACATGTGGATGTTGTCAAGAGGACAACAAATTTATTATTTTTTACCATATTGTTTGAGGCAGAGACTAGCTGTTTTGAAGCTAATCCCCTTGTTTATCTATAATTGATCTATATATGACAACAAATTTATTATTTTTTACCATATTGTTTGAGGCAGAGACTAGCTGTTTTGAAGCTAATCCCCTTGTTTATCTATAATTGATCTATATAGATCCTTAAATGATGGTACAAGATTTGAGGAATTGTATCCTTATTAAGGAGTAAGGGAAAAAGAAATTCATAGATTAGGGGAAATATTGATGGATCTTTTGGTCTAAACAATGGTTTAAGACCCAAAACTAGGGATTACCTCGACTCGATTCATTGGAATCAAACACCATTTATAGATCCTAGAACAATGATATCGACAGTGGAGATGGAATATTTTCCCTCCCAATGGATTAAGTATACAGGTTAAAAAATTAGAGGAGACATGTTTGATTCTTGTTACGTCAAAATGGTTTTAAGCCCATCCATTTGATTTCATTCATAATAGAAGTTTTTTAAGATCAAAATCCATTAACAAGGTACACAACCATAATATGAGCATTGTAGATGGATAGTTTTCCTATGAAAGGATTGGGGTCCCATTTTCATGTATTAGAGTTCATACAAATGGTTCTCATGGACTAAAAGTTTCAAGGCATAAACCATGGATTTTTTCCATGGCTATGTTCTCCAGGCTTAGAAGCCATCTATAGTTTCATGAGGCATGATATGGGCAAATTGGGAATGCAGTTTTATCAAATGAAAGAATTTGAAGTCGAATTTCATCGAGTAGTGAGTGACGATAATGATGATTCATGTAGTCTAAACAATGCTTTTAAGCTCAATCAGTGAAAATTTTATCTATATATGTTTTTTAGGCTCAAAACCAATCTATATGACCATGCTTTTAAGCCCAACCACTGAAATATATATATATATATATATATATATATATATATATATATATATATATATAAAGCTCAAAACCAATCTATATGACCTTGAATGAAGATAACATAATTAAGTGTATAATATTTTTTGTATTAAAGGTTTAGGTCCCAATATTTTTTTGTATTAAAGGTTTAGGTCCCAATTTCATGGTTTATGAATGATTTGTGCGTCCTATATTATCTATGATTTTTTGGGTATATAAGTAATATGCAAAATATATTACATGTAATTTTTATATAAGTTCTACTTATATTTTTAAATATTGTTTTTCATAATTAATTATATGTTTTTAGATATATACGATTTAGTTAAAAATTTAAATTTCATAATTATATTTGATTATATTTTATAATTAATTATAAATCTAAAATACTTAACTAAACCCGATGAATAAACATTATAGAATAACATCTTTTGACGAAGGATATGAGTGAGAAGCTTCGAGAAAACTAGTGTTTCCTGAGCTTTATAAAGCTAGTGAGCAAACAACTAATCCATGGGTATTCGAACCAGATTGTCTTGGAAAACATAGATTAATCGATGGAAGAACATGATATGTTTTTGAACAACCTGTTACAATAAGAAAAGCTTATATGTCGAAATTGAGTCATCAAGTTGATGATAAAATACATGCACGTTCGAGTGAACCTTATGCATGGGTTACACAACAACCTCTTAGAGGAAAATCCAAATGAGGGGGGCAACGGATGGAGAAATGGAAGTTTGGGCTCTAGAAGGTTTTGGTATTTCTTATATTTTACAAGAGATGCTTACTCTCAAATCTCACCATATTAGAAGTTGTAATGAAGTACTTGGTGCCATTATCACTGGAGGGCCAATACCTAAACGAATATTTCTGATTGCTCATTTGAGAATTACGATCTTTAGCTCTAGAATTGAATCATATTATTATATCTGAGAAAGAATTTCAGATAGATAGAGAGGAAGTTTGATCAGAATGAATCAATATCTTTTATGATTGACTAGAATAAACATCAACAACTTCGAATTGGATTAGCTTCTCCCGAGCAAATTTGTGCTTGGTCTGAATTGTTTTTACCTAACGGCGAGATAGTTGGACAAGTGACTAAACCCTATACTCTACATTATGAAACTAATAAACCAGAAAGAGATGAATCATTTTTTGAAAAAATCTTTAGACCTATCAAAAGTAGAGTTTGTTTTTGTGGAAATTCTCTAAGGATCGGAAATGAGAAGATAGACTCAAAATTTTACACACAATGTGGAGTTGAATTCGTTGATTCTCAAATTCGAAGATATTGAATGGGATACATTAAACTGGCATGCCCAATGGCTCATGTATGGTATTTGAAACGTCTTCCTAATTATATTGCGAATCTATTAAAGATATACAAAATTTATTTTAAATATTTTTAATCATAAATAATAATTAATGATATACCAAATTTACTTAAAAGATCACTAATCAATAATGATTATCATTGATAATAGAATACCATTGATATATGATGCATTCTAATATTTTTTAATGAATTTATTTGATAAAAGACTCTTGTATGGTCAACTTTTCATAATGGAAAGTAGTGTGAGTGATTTATAAAAGTATTTGGATAACGTTCTAGTACCATATAATTGAATGATTTAATTGTAATGTACTTTATCTAATAATGTTTTCCACTATATTACCTTTAAGTGAGGAAATATTTTATAATGGAAAGCCTCAATGTGAGTGTTTTATAAAAATATTTGATAGTATTCTAGTAAAATATAATTAAATTAATTAATTATATTATATTATATAATGATGTTATTCATTATTATTATTATTTGTAAATTTCATAATTATTTTATTAAAAATACAGTAAAAATATAGGAAAAAAAAACAACGATGAGATGTGAGGAAATCAGTTCGAGAAGTTTGAAAGTAACTACCTGGAAAATGAGGCCTATCCAAGCTAGGAAATCAGGCTCACAAAAAGCATTTAAAATATTTGACGTTGTATTTGTTGTCATGAAAACATAGACTAAACTAGACTGTAAAACCTGAAAATAAACAAGATCTTGGGAATTAAACAAGATTTCCAGGAACACTTGGAGGTTCACCCAAAGAGATCTCTTCCACAATGGGGAAACCACGAAAATCAATGTCACTAGAAGAGATGGTGTTGTCTGAGCTTGGTTCTTTGATCTGTGGACCGATGCTTTTGATGGAGGGAGTCGTTTGCGCACTTTGCTTACTGGGATGAGCCTTTGCCACAAGTTTTCCTTTGTTCTATGGTGAAGTCGAACTGTTGGGGGGGACCTCTAGATGAGGAGAGAAGGCTCTGGGGGAGCGAGGTGATTGAGGCGAGTTGGAAGGGCTGGGGGAAAACACCCTCGAGAGGATGAGGAGGGAGTGAGAAAGGAGGTTTTTCATGACCCAGTAGCTATTGCAATGTTTGGGGGTGTGTCGAGTGGCTGGGAGAGAGCTAGTTAATTCTTCCTCCCAATCGTCTAACATCTGTCGAATAAAATTTGGAGATGTGTGGTCATAACCGTCCTGGTTAGCCATGATGGGAAGGGGATTTATTATAGATGCGCGACCTCCAAGACCACCTATTCCCATACTGGGGGTGGAGCACCTGCGAGGTGGAATTGTCAAGATTTGGAGAAGGAGGGCGAGCCACCACCACCTGCGGATGGCAGTGTCACCATTGACTGCGGTGGAACCGTCTCGTCAGACCAATCTGTGAAATTTATCTTTACACTTGACATACTATAAATCTTTGGATATTGGGGGAACTGACTGGTTTCCTATACTTTTTATTGTGAGGTGTCACAATACTTAGGTGTGGGGGAGGGGTTCATGAGCTGACAAATGATCATTGTCTGGAGAAATAAATCTTTGCAAGAATTTTTGTATTATTTCCATGATACAGGTTATTACATTAATAGTCATTTTATTTTTGAAGTGCTAAACTCCTGTGTGCTATAAATTGTTGAACATATACTTAACAAACCACTCTATCGGGTTATTTTTTGTTACAATCTATACATTGTAGGTTTGACATTACATGTCCTATGCTTGTTGTAAGATGTTCATTGTAGGGTTTTCGACATTACATGTCCTATGAAAATGGATTGAGTGAGCATGGTAACAAAATCAACAACAAATGGAGCATTATGCCTCTGCTCTTAACCACTGTGATTGTCAAAAACATTTCAATATTGCAGGCTATCCATTACAGGCGGTAAAAATGTATTTAACACAGAGCTGTCGTATGAAGTGTCGTATGAGGTGCTGAACGAAGTGCCATATGAATTTACACACCAGTAACTGTCCACAATTCTAGGTAACCAGGAATCAATGACATTCAATTAAATTGGTTGCAGACAATTAAGAGTGAGGATGCAAACTTTAGAAATGTTCATGATCAAATGTCCAAGTCAAAAGACTTGGACATTGATCTAACTGGGCATCATTACATTTTCCCCCAAAAGACGAGCCTTTGAATTCAAAATTGTCCACACATGGAAGCTTGTGTGCACATGTGTGCAACCAACTCCACCATAGGTGCATTCAAAATCAGGCTAGGTAATCTATTATCCTAATTCACCTTGCCATTTTCCTTTCCATGTGTTAAGAAATCACACTCAGTCTCTGTCTTTCATTCCCCTATTCAAATCGCATTTGGTCGTGCCTAATTCATGCCATCTCTTGGCTTGATTGCACCCTTTCCTGGTGAATTTCACCTCTGACACAATGACCAAGAGGTATCAACCCTCTTCCTATGCAGATATATTTTCCATTTCCGAATTTGCACAATGCAGAGAGGTGTTTTTGCACGTAGGTTGGGGGCCATTTTTATCTAACTTGCAGGGCCACGATGATGGCCTCTCCATGCAATTTTATCTCAGTTTTGATCGGAAGATAACACGCATGGGGTCTCTTTCTTTTGCGGTCTCAGAAGAGTCCATTGCTGCAGCCACGAAGCTTCCAAGAATGGGAGATAAATGGTTCAAAAACCACTAGCTATTGCACTCAAGTTATAACAGGGTTTTTAAGTCTGAATTCTAGAACATTTCAGGAGAAAAAGGATATTCTAAGGAATGGATAAAGGAGGAATTGATCAACCCTCTCATCGTCATCACAAGGTTGATTCCATGCAAAGGTAGATATTCCACTTTCAAAGCCTGTCATTTCAGATTGCTAGCTCATTTTCAGTTCAACAAACCTTTAAATTTTCCCTTCTACTTTCTAAAGAGCTTGGAGAAAATGTCCTCTCAAGTGAGCAAGAATGTAACTAACTCCCACAATAGCCTCTTTCACCATGGATTAATCAAACTCCGTGTTCTAGTCGAATTAGAGAAACAGGGGAAAACTTGGGATGCATTTATCTATCAATATGCAAACCCTCACTTGACAATTAAGACTGGAAAAAAGCCACTTGGCCCAAGGAATATCTCTCCATCCAATCCCTGCTCTCCAAGAACTCCAAACTCCCTTGCACAAACCATCTATTTACCAGAACAATACAAAAATATTTTTGACATCCCTACTTCCTCATCGGGTAAAAAGACCAAGAGTAAAGATCAAAAGAAGCCTATTGCTAACCCCCCAATGCCTTCAATATCTCTTGATCCCACACCTAAAAACTTCCAAGAAGTGATTCGACAAGAATTTCCCATCGTTCCCACAAATAGGAGGGGAGCCAATCGATTTGGTAAAGGACCCTTTTGAAAGATTACTCGGAGCACAAGAACAAAACCTTATGAAAAACCTATGCCTGCTTCGGACCCTATCCAAGTGTCCTTCGATATTGAGAGCCCTCAGAAGAGACTTAGGGAAGTTTCTACGGATGGATTAGAGCCACAAAGAAAGACAAAATCAGAACCTACCTCTCCCTATCAATCCCCTATTACTCCTACTTCACCCATGCCTACTCTAGATCCTAGGAATTATAGATTGTCCACATCCCTCTAAGGATATAAGCCTTCCTCTGAGATTACTGATTCTGCCCCAACCATTGAGAAGCTACAAAAAGAGAATTCTCATCTCCTCCAATAGTTGGAAGAAAGGAAGACAATAGACACACACCTTCATCATGATAATGCAGTCCTCCAAGAAAAGGTAAACTCCCTTCAACGGTTGGTTGATGAGATGACCAAATCCAATCGCAGCCTCAGAGCACAACTGAAGCAACACAAGAGGCATAAGGCAAAGTCTTCATAGTAAGAAGGAGAAGCTTCCAAAGCTGATCCTCCTCAACAAGCCTAGTCACGAGGGGTAAATTCATTTTGTTTACAGTGGGACTTGCAAAATCGTAAGTGTGGGGGTAATGTTGGGCCCAATATATAATCATTTTTATGACAGTAATTAGATACTTTTGCCAAATGTACATATGTGTTTTTCATGTTTTGGAGAAGCTTTTTGAAGAATTTTGTGCCAAAACATTATGATCCACACCAGGTATGTATAATTCGTGTTTTATGTTGATCTTGGGCATAATTGATCACGTTTTTATGTTTCCAAGGATCTAATTCACGTTTTTTGGTGTTACAGGGAAACATTACATCACGTTTTTGCTTCTGGCACTCAGTCTGGCACTCCATCCAGTACTTGATCCGATACCCAGTCCGACAATCCGTCCAACACCTCATCTTGCACAAAAATGATGGGCGATTTAGCGGTTATGGTATTGGAAGCCAGTGGTGGGAGAATCGGGAACATGGGTTTTTCTCGTGCTTTCCCCCTCCAGCTACTAAAATCTTGAAAACTCGGTTTGGGTTGTTGAGATAGGCGATTATTGGCTCGCTCCATTCGGCAGTTAGCGCACCATTAATGTAATTTGTTGTTTATAGAAGAGGTTCGACCCTCCAATGGTCGACCTCTTGGTCTGTAAAACCTATAAATACCACCATGGTGGTCATACAATATCTAGGAAGTAGTATAAGAAGCAGAGGATTAGAGACAAATACGATTTTCCTCTGTTTTTGTTATTCTCAATTGCCAAAATTATATAAGGCTGCGTTTTTCAAGTTCTAATGGTGAAATTATTTTGTTGAGCTCATGGTGTGCATTTTAGAAGTGACCACGACTTGCTGGGGGGGCCACCAACAGTCTGGTAACTGTTCTATGAGTTATTGATGCATTTCATAGCTTAGATGTCTTTTATCTCATTTTTTGTACATGCATTGTTATTTTTCCTTTGTTATATAATTTGTTGTTGTAGCTTAATTGTTTAGTTCTTTTGCAGGTTAGTATGAAGGCTTTTGTTAATATGCATTGATTTTGTAGTTAGTAGGAACGAGTTTGAAAACTCATACACTAACCCTGTGTGCAATTAAATATTAGATTGTATCTTATTTATGCTTTTAAAATCAAGTTTAAAATAGAGTAGAACAAAGTTTTAGTTTATGTTTTATTTAATGAGGCTTCGGTGGATGGATAGGGTTAGTTTCAGTTTTTATTTGTTGATTGCCTATTCAATTTTTATTTAGATTTTGCTTAACTAGTTGTTGATTAATTTGTTCATTTGTTTACTTTCTATATGCTAGAATCATGTCTTAATTTCTGTTTTAAAGATTTTTCTTTCTTGCGATTTGAATTGTTAAAATAGATATAGTATAGTTTTATTTTATGCGATTTCTTTCCTAGAATTAGATTGCAATTCCAATTTTTAGTTAATGATTGAATTTAATTATGATTTTTGCTTACATAGCATAGAGTAAAATTATAATCTCGTTATATTGTTGATGGTTAGTGCATGAGTAATAATCACATGAATATGCAGGGTAATTGGTGTTGTTTCTGTAATGGCTAAGTTCTCACTAGATTGCTTAATCCACACCTTTCACTTTGTTATTGAAATCAGTATTGAGCTTATACCTCTTGAATTATCTTTCGTTGTCAAATTCCATCGAGATATTATAAGACATCGGAGACATTCACACAACCACCAACACTATATTTGAGTTTTCATAGGTTAAAAGATAATTTCTTGCTTTCATAGATTAGAATATAGTTTTATTGTTGTTGTAGGATAGATAGTCTTTTTCTTTGGTAGATTAAAGAGAAGTTTGCTTATCATAGATTAAAGGTTAGTTGTTAGTTCTTCCTTCTTTCAATTAAATAGATTTCCTTTTATGAATTAGAAATAGTTGTATTAAGAATAGAGTTCACTTGTCTCTTAGTTAGTTTCTTATTAAGTAGTTTTACATAGTTTACTTGCTATAGAAGTTATCCTAGGGTAGTTAACTGTTTACTTGCTTTTATAGGTTAAATTGCTTACTTGTCTATTCTTGCTTTGATAGTATAGTTGCTTGTTTATTTACTTGCTTTCATAGGATAGTTGTTCATTGAATTTAGGTAGGCTAGTTAAAGTAGTTTGCTTTTTCTATTTGTTTATTGTTATGCTTAAATAGTTTCTTTTTCTTATTGATGAACTATTTTTCTTCAAGTAGGGTTTTCACTTGTTTTCCTAGAACTATCCATCGATCCTTGGTCCAAAAGTACTTAGGTTACATAGTTTAAAGATTCTTAGTAGGGTTTTCTCAGTAGATAGCTTTTCTTGAATAGATTAGCCATTAGATAACCACTTCCTTATTCATACTATACTACTACCAGCCTTCTACCTTGGCATATATTTTTCTACAACTCTAATTTTACTTACCTTGGGTTGACAATTTTAATTGAGGGATTTTAGTGTGTTTTTAGTGCATATAGAACACCCATCACTACTTTTGGTCCCACAATCCTCCTCAAGTCTCCACCTGTCCTCTTGATGAAACCACATTTTGAATTGTGGACCACCCTCGATATTTTAAACTTTGTGCAACTCTTGTCCCCGCAATGCTACAGGATCGTCGATCTCACGATCTTCACGATACTATCTGAATCGACAGTTCAGATCTGTACCTCTCAAATCTACATACTAGATTTGTCCCTCCTAGATCAACAACTCTGATCTCTTCGCAATTCTGGAATTCGGCGTTTTGAAATCTCAAACCCTGCTTCTTTCATACTTCAAACTTCCGGAGCTGACGATCTGTAGACACCTTTCCTACTCGATCAAGGGTCTTGCTTCCACTTCAGGTGTTTGACCATTTAACCCAAATCAATGGTCCTCCAACCATCTTCTCGATCGACGATCGAGATCTCCTTCGGGTTTCAGACTTCTGAGATCTCAAGTCCCAAACCTTCTCCCCAATGAATTTTATCCGAAGGTTACAATCCTCTGATGCATGTCCTCCTGATTTGATGATCGAGGATTACTTTGGGTCCTCACCCGGAGCTCACAGATTTGTGCCACGTGTCCTCTAAATCTGACGGTAATGAATCACTTTAGGACTTTACTCAGAGTTCACATATTCATGCCACGTCTCCCTTAGATCTGTCATTCCAGGTTCACTTTGGGTCTTCATGCCTTCAGGGTTCGGAAATCTCTATTCTCAAACTGAAAAACCCACTACAATATTCCCGAAGATCTCGATCTGTTGACAAGTGTTCCCATGCCAATCAACGACTCACGGCTCTTCGTCTCTTCGGGCTTCGGGAATCTCAATTTTGAAACTTGCCTCCTCCTAGAATCATGGTATTTGACGGTTCAAATCCACTCTGGTGATCCGACGCTTAAATTTTACCCCAAACAATCGGATGGTTCAGATCTATTCTTGCAATCGAATGACTGAGATTCTACTTCGAGTTTCCGACTCTTCGGGCTTCAGAAACTTCAAGTCTCAAACCTTGATAGGTTCTCTCTCCCATGCATGTGAAAGTTAAGACTCGTGCACCTTCCTCAGATCCGATGGTTGAGATTTACTTCGGTGATCTGATGATTCAGATTCACTCCAGCTGATCGGACGAGTGAGATTTACTTCGGACTTCCGGCTCTCTGGGCTTCAGAAATATCAATTCTCAAACTTTCCTCCTCTCGAACAAATTCCTCCATAGTCCATGATCTATCACCACGTGTCCCTATAGATTGGGCGGTCCAGATTTACTCAGGGTCTTCGAGGTTAAGGAATTTCAACTTTTAACCAAAAACCGTCGAACATATTTCTTCGGAGTCCATGATTCGTTGCCACGTGTCCCTCTTGACGATGGACGGTCCGAAAATACTTCAGGACTTCAGAATTTTGGTAAGTCCTCTTCTCATACGTGTGTAAGTTATGAAGGTTCATGCACCTTGTTTAGATCAGACGGTTGTCGATCCTCTGTGAGGTGATCCAACGATCACTATCTCTCCTCCTCTCGGGATTTTGAATTACTCAGGTTTTCTAAGTGATCAAAGGATTCGACCTTTGCTCCTCCTATGGGCCCATCTCCTAGATTTTGTCTGTGCTCCTGAAATCACTATCTCTTTTGAGCTTGATATCTTTGAAGGTTTTTGCCATCCCACGTGCTCCTTGCATTTCAGGGATCGCTTCAAACTCAGATTGAAGGTCAACGACGATCAATGGTTCATAGGAATTGTGGGGTCCCAACATGCGGGTTCTTTACCAGGGAGTTCGACCTCCGCAATATGGAAAGTGCTCGCTCGATTCTAGTCTAACCGGGATCGTTGATGCTTCAGCCCATCGAGATCAACAACAAGGCTGAATTGTGGGCCACAAACTAGAGCATCCACTATTTTCACCTTTGCGCTCTGCAGTGACTCCCCACCCTTGATCTTCGTTCATAGATCGATGATGCATATCAATTGCGGGGTCTAACTTGTCCTTCGTACAACTTGACATCTCAAAGCCTCAAGCACCAAAGTTCCAAGACCTAGGTCACATGGATCTTCATAAAACTCTAGGGCTATGATCCCTGCTCTTAGTCGGGTTTTTGGTTAAGGGGATAAGAAAAAGTTCAGAGTCTCCTAGGCTACTATTCTAAAGAGAACACCTTCCCGACTCGCAAAAATTTAATCTATGAATCAAGGAAAGGTAACTTGTGAGGTTACCAAATCGGTAAATATTCCTAGAGGCTTGCTCTGACTCTAGAATGATGATGTAAATTCCTATGGAAAGTGCCTTCGAGTGATTAAACTAGGGCATATGGAAATTCAAGCAGAATTATAGGTTCTCAAGGAAACAAATGCATACTCATAACTTAATCATTTAATACAGAGAAAGAAACATTTATAGATATGTAAATACTCGCATGCATCCATTATTTACAATTCAAAACATAAGGCAAGAAAACACTTATCAGAACCATAGAGTGTGATGAAACTTCTGAAAGGGGTACTCTTTTCCACCCAACCATGGGCCCAGTCACTCCCAGTGGATTTATCATTGTCCACCCCCGAGCTTAAGACATGATACTTTGAGATTCAATCTCTTACTTCCAGCTCAACAGAAGTTAGGGACGAAGGTTACTCTCCTTTTCCTGGTTAAATATCTATTTTATGTGATCAGAACTCACTATTCCCCCTTCAGTCCTTCCTCAGACCCGAGAGTTTCTGCTCTCATCTCTGCATTTTATCTATAGGTCTCCCTCTGTCCACCATGCTTCCTTTTTTGCCTCCCTGAGTAAGATTGTGTGTGGCTCGAATCCCCCAGTCCGTGGTTAGGTTCGAAAGCCTTATTGATGGGCAGTCTACCTCATCCATCATTAAATCTTGAGGGGGCCTTCCCACCTACTAGCTTGACTGGAGTTCATTCCTGGTCAGAGGGTTGTTCTGATCTGAGAAAAATAATTCCAGCATGGTACTGGTTCAGTGGAGGTTAACGCAACCATTCTTGGTCCCCTCCACCACCTTTCACAACATTTTGTGGTCTCTCTCTTAGCACATCCCCTCTTTCAGTAGTCATGCAACACGTAACCATTTTCTATTAAAATAATCAGAATTTACATTCATCGACCTTCTACACAAGGTCCATCAAATCAAACATTCACACTTTTAAGTTTTCCATAGTTCCTCAACCCATATAGTTATATTTACAGACTGGGGGAAACATGGTGTTACAATTATGATTTTTTTCTCTTTTATGATCTTTTTTCTCAAGTTCCATGCTCAATTATGATCTTTCACCAACTCATTATGAACTTTATTTTGAGTTATGAGTTTTTTTATCAATAATGAAATAATTATAAAATTGTGACAAATAATTGTTTCCTTATGAAATCATTATGACATTTTTACTCAATTATGTAATTTCATCCTCATAAAATCTAATAAAATCCTTTCCGAACCTATTGTGGAAAATAAAAGTATAATATATTCCCCCTAATGTATGAGCTCACAAAAAGGAACCGATGGCCAAAATAAAAATCATGAAAATTAATGGTGACGAGTGGAATACGGAATTGTTGAAAAGTCCAACAAGAAACATGTGTCTAATTTATTTTTCCCTTAAATAAATTGGACAATAAATATTAATCTATTATTTCATTCATAACCGAGTGAGTTGGATTTGTAACAGAATTATAAGTGTAGTTAAGTGAGTTAAGATCAATTGTACTAGTTGTAACTAAACATGCACTAGTGAGAGTTCAGTTAATCAATGAACTCACATGCAACTGAAGATTCGCCACGGTTAACTACATGCATGTCAAATCCAGTGGAGACCTAGTTGAGATAACAGGTGAAAGGGACAGTTTGGCTATCAGTTGTGATTTGATCACACATGCAGTGGATATGCTTATGAGCATGTGCAAACTAGGCAATTGTATTCGATCATTGTGAGAATTCGAATTGTAGAGATTTGTGCAGAGCAGGCAAGCTGTATGGACACAAGAATTGGCACATGTATTTATTGATTTGTGTATGACAGTGTGAGACGATTGTATTGTACTGAGAGCTCTTGGATTAGAGTTTTGTATAAGATTGTTTCATGATTCATGATATACATAATATATGATAGTGGGGTTTTTAGCTTTACGCTTTCCCGGTAAAACTTCTGTGTTATGTGTTCTTGATATTTTACTTTGTGATTGTGGTTGTGATCATGGTTTAATTTTCCACAAGAATAATAGTAGAAGTGATTCTGTATTTAACAGTGGCGTAGTTGTTAGATCAGGAGAATTGCAGGAATACATTAAGTGTATTGAAATTTCTTCATGGTATCAGAGCGTTGAAAGGCCACGAAGTCACGAAAGTGAGGTGCAAACATTATTTCATTCTCACAGGTCCCGTCTCTAGCAGGATGCGAACCCTAGTACTAAAAAATATGCTCATTTTCAGGAATAATAATTCTTGCACCCTAGACAAAGGTAGGGTGTGAACTTCATTGACATTCTCGCAGCCTACAGTGGAGCAGGGTGCGAACTTCCCTCACCCTAATAGTGAAGCAGGGTGCGAACTTCATTGGCATTCTCACAGGCTACAGTGGAGCAGGGTGCAAAATTCCCAAGCAAGTTTGCAGGCTACACATAGGCAGGGTGCGAAATTCCCTCAGGCTACTCTCAGGTGGGGTGCGAACCTCCCAGGGAAGAGGGATTGAAGTAGTTGAGTTTTGGTGGTTGGATAACATTCGAATTTGCAATATTTTCTTGGTGCAACACTTGATTCAAGATCGAAAATGTCTTTCAATGGCTTGAGGTTGGAGTATGCACTCGAGGGAAGATCTAACTACATTGCTTGGAAGGACAGGATGGAGTCAGTGCTCAAAGACAATGGCTTGATGGGTTACATTGACAATGATGTTCCTAAGCCAGATGCGACAGATACTGCAAATCTTGATGCATGGCAAAAGAAAGTGGTGAAGGTGAGGAGGATTCTATTGGAGGGAGTACGAGACCACATTGTCTCAAGTCTCCATGGGAAAACCACACCATATGCAATGTGGAAGGTTTTGACGGATCTGTTCCAAAATAGTAGCAACCATAGGAAATTGGCCCTCAAAGATAAACTCAGGAAGATCAAGATGGAGAAATGCGACACCATTCCAAAATATCTCACGAAGTTTTTCCAATGTCAGGATGAGCTTGGAAGTGTGGGAATAATAGTCATTGCTGATGATTTGGTGATCTTGGTGCTCCTAGGGCTTCCTAAGAGTTGGCACAGTTATCAAGACTCTGTCAATGGAAGGGAAAAATTGTCAGATTGGAAATGACTATGGTTGGATCTAGTGCAAGAGGAGTTCAGGAGGAAGACCAGAGATGGATCGTTATCAAAGTGTGATGATGAAGAGGATTGTGCTTTGAATGCCAAGGCAAGGAAAGGGAAAGGGAAGAAATTCCAATCAAAATCCAAGTCTAAAGTCAAGAAGCTAGATTTGTCCAAAGTGAAGTGTTTTCATTGTCACGAACATGGGCATCTCGCTACTAACTATCCATAGAAGAAGAAGAACAAGATGGTTGCTGGATCTGCAACTAGTGAGGCTCTTGTCTCACAATTTGAGCTTGACTTCGCTTTGATCGCATGCATGGATTCAAGTGCATTGGGATCGATGTGGTATTTGGATAGTGGCACTTCCTTCCACATGATGGGAGATAAAGAGTCTTTCATTGAATTGGAGGAGAAAGATCTCAGAATGCATATAGAGATGGGTGACGATGAATGATACCGTGCAACTGGTATTGCTACCATTACCTTTCAGAGGGATTCAGGTAAACCATTTCAATTGAAAATTTTTATGCATGTTCCAGGTCTAAAGAAAAACTTGGTCTCAATCGCAATGTTGGAGGACAGAGGCTATGACGTTGTTTTTAGCAATCGTAAAGCCTACCTGCGACATAAAGCAACGGTTCAAGTCAAGAAGATCGAGATTCAAGTTAAGAATCTCTACATGCTGGAGGTAGAGGGTTGCAATGCCATGATAGGAAAGGAAAAAAAAGTGGTGATCCGGGATGAGGGTGAATTATGGCATAGGAGATTGGGCCATCTTCATCATGGAGCCTTGAAGATCATGCAGTAGATATCTACTGGACTTCCAAGGGGAACACTTTCTCAGTTAGATTAGTGCAAAGGGTGCACCCTGGGGAAGTATGTAAAGTCCACCTTTCATGAAAAGGAGAACCGTGCTTCGATGATCCTGGAGAGAATTCACACGGACGTGTGTGGACCATTCTCAGTTGTTTCAACAACAAAAAATATGTATTATGTTATTTTTGTTGATGAATTTTCTCGTAAATGCTGGATATTCTTCATGCAGAAGAAGGATCAAACATTCTCAAAGTTTTGTGAGTTTAAAGCATTGGTGGAGAAAGGGTCGGGGAAGCAAGTGAAGGCTCTAAGGAGTGATAATGGTGGAGAATACATCTCTAACGAATTCAAAGAATTCTGCAGTAGAGAAGGAATTCAAAGAGAACTCATAGTTCCTCATAACCCACAACAAAATGGGGTCGCGGAGAGAAAGAGCAAAATGATCGTGGGTGCAGCACGAGTGATGTTGCATGATCAGGGCCTACCAATGCATTTGTGGGCAGAAGCATGCAATACTGCCGTTTATGTGTAGAATTGTTGTCCTCATAGAGTACTTGGAATGAGTACACCTGAAGAAGCTTTTACTGGTAATAAACCTGATGTTTCTCATTTTAAAATTTTTGGCTCATCTGTTTATGTGCATGTGACCAAGGATGCCAGGAAGAAGCTGGAACCGACTGTTGAAGTTGGGATATTTGTGGGGTACATAGAAACACCCCATAATTATCATGTGTATTTTCCGAACAGTAAGATGACTGTTATGTGACATGATATAAAATTTGATGAGGGGAAAGCCATGCAATTGTCGCTTGAGAGGGAGCTATACTTGCATGCAGAAGAGGAACTGTTGGTTCCCAAGGATGAGTCTTAAGATGTGGATCAACCACACGAGGAGGTTCATGGAGTGGAGGAAACCACTCAAGCAGAGCCATCCATCAGAAATGGCAGAAATCACACCACAAAAGCTGACAGATTGAGACTAGATGCTGCACATAATGTAGGAGTCCCTACTTTACACCACAGACATAGACAGTCTCCTGATCAACTTGTTGGATACATGGCGCTCATGAGCAAATGTATTGTGACTGAACCATCTTCCTTTCAGGAAGTAGTGTAGGACCCCACTTGGGTTGATGCTATGGTAGAGGAGTATGACTCCATTGTAAAAAACAGTGTATGGGAAATTGACCCAAGACCAATTGATAAGTCAGTGGTAGGTTCGAGATGGATCTACAAGGTAAAGCAAGTTGTTTATGGGAGTGTGGAGAAATACAAGGCTATTTCTGTGGCCTAAGGCTTCTCATAGATCGAGGGGATAGATTATGATGAGACATTTGAACCTATCGCAAGGTACTTTTCCATAAGATCCATCCTTGCACTCTCAGCGTAGATGGGCTGGCGCATTCATCAGATGGATGTAAAAAATGTGTTCCTCAATGGGATCATTGAGGAAGAAGTGTACATTGAAAAACCAGAAGGTTTTGAGACCTTTGACAGAGAGTCACATGTGTGCAAACTCAAGAGAGCATTGTATGGGCTGAAGCAAGCACCCCGTGCTTGGTACACTCGGATAGACAGCTATTTCATCGGATTGGGCTTCACCAAAAGTGAAACGGATGAAAACCTATA
>JZKD02S1902844.1:428729-447160 GCA_000966675.3 Picea glauca | reverse complement strand
CAGGGACATAGGCACTCTTGAATGGATTATTTCCCCTAATGAAAGAAACAATCCTAGAAACATTATTTCCTCCAAGATCATACATCCCCTAGGAGAGTTACCTCTAGGGACATGGGAACTCCCGAAAGTATTAATACTTCCAAGATTATGCATGCTACCAAAAGGATGGCTACAATCCCCTAGAAACATTACTACTCATAGTATGAAAGGAGTATCCAAACCCACTATGGATAGTCCAAGAACAAAGGTAAACCGATGTTTTTCATTGTAAGGCTTCCTATAGGGACACTAAAAGTAGAAGGAAATCCACCTCTAGTGTTAGAACCAAGGCTTTTCTATCAACCAAACACAAATCTAGTTGCGGGTATTGAGACTGAGATGATGCATGTTCTGACATTAGGTACACTTATGGATGGAAATTAAGTTACCGATAACATTCCCAACATACAAAAAATAGATTCACTAAGTATGGATGGAGTGGGACGTATGACATTAATAGATGGTAAGGAGGACATCATTGAGGCACCTCCTATCACACTTGGTGACGATATTGAGATATCTACCATAATCAATGAAACACTCACACCTAACATAATATGAGAATCACTAAAAAATAAAAAATACTCACTAAAGTGTCTTCTTACCTTAAGGAGAATTGGGTTGAAAGGACCAGTCAAAGGAGGGTTGAAGTTTGGTGGAGGAATTTTTTTAACCACTTCAATCTCTACACTCTCACTCTCCTCAAAAGATAACAAGTTCCTCTCTAACTCTATAGGATCTATGTTGTTTGTAGTGGACACAAAACTTCACCTACAAGTGGTGGTTCTTCCTCCTTAAGATAAATTCCATGTTTTCTACATGATAGGCGAGGTGTTTGGTTAGCCATGGTGAATAAATGTGTGATAAAAATGAACAAAAATTAAACCTATTTTCCAACTAGACACAAAAACAAAGAGCACACCCCGAGAAAATATAGGTTATCAAAAAGTAAAATAATATATAAATGGGCCCTTTCGATGATCCATATGGATATCGGTGGCCACCCACCTTTTCCAACTGGCTCAAAACAATTTTTTGACAATTTTGGCAATTTACTATTTTTAGCAGTTTTAACTTCTGGGGCCATTTTGAGGGCCTAAATGAAGGTTTTTTGGGATCGAGCTCCTCAATGATAGTCGAAGGCATGATTGATCCCCCAAAATGAGTCTCCTCGATGATACATTTCCAACAGGTTATCACATGCCTAAAATGGAGATCGTATGCAAAAGTTACGACCCCGGGAAGTTGATGTACTAACATACCCAAACGGGGCCCGAATGACTTTTGGTGCTTCATCTTAGGGTTAGGTTTTTGGATGTCTAGGATTTTTGGAATTCTTGTTTATTGTAAAAAAGCCTTTAGAGCCTCACTATAATCTTCTTCTTGCGAATGCGTGGAGCTGTCACATCTCTTCTCAGAGATAAGCTGCCACCATTCCAACAAGCTTGTTTCCGCTGCATTTTACAGTTTCAACTTATTTTGTTATTGAATAGAAAACCACTTTTACTGTATCTCTGTTATTTTGTGGTAAGCACCTGTTAATAATCTGTATTCATTTCATTCTTCTCAAAAAATCTAGATCAGTGCTATCAGAGCAGTTTTCTCCTTGTCGTCTTAATACATGTCCACAACAAGGTCGGAGTACAAAGAGTTGGGTCTCGAGCTTGTTTCTCTTGAGGAAAGAATCTCTTGCACACCCAAGATACCTTTCATGGTAGGAGAAAATAAAGATGACGGGATAGGAGATCCTTTCAAACTGTTGATTGAGGAAGCCCTCACGCAATAGAGGAACAAGATGATGGATAGTTTCGCACAAATCCTTCGACGACTACCAATAGGCGACACATCTTCTTTGAAAGGAGGTGCCACCCCCTTCAAGGTACAAATAAAATTTGATATTCCTATATTCGAAGGTCAGATAGAAACAAATGTTGTAGACAAGTGGTTGAATCTACTATAGGGGTATTTTTCTATCCATAACTTTTCGAATAGAGAAAAGATTACTTTTGCGCTCCTCAAAGTCATTCCCCATGTCAAAGATTGGTGGGAAAATTTCTGTGAGAAAAAGGAAACAGAGGAAACCTCATTATTTTCAGTCATGGCCACTTGGGAATCCTTCAGGGATGCTATTAAGGAACAATACTACTCTGTCAGAAGTTATGACAACCTGTATACCAAATGGACCACACTGCGGCAAGAAAGAGACCAAACAGTGCCATATTTCACAAATATCTTCCATACCTTTCATACCAAGCTGGGTATCAAAGATTCAGAGTTACATATGGTGCTCAAGTATTGTGGTTCCCTGCATAGATACATCTAGACTGAAATGCAATTTATGAACATCTCATCCTTGGGCGCAACCTACCAATATGCTGTCAAAATCGAGCAAAAGATCAAACAAAAGACGCGACAATTTGGGCCTGGGAACCGCTCACAACAAAAGATGGGAAAGGCAGCCCCAACCCATAGAACAAAGGAAAAATAAAATATGGATAGTATCAGAACAACCAGTCTAAGCCACAAGCAAATAAGGACACTGGAAAGACAAAGAAAGATACCGGGAAGTGGTGCGACTTTCATAAGAGCCCTTGGCATAACACTGCTGACTGCTACTCAAAGCTGTCGTTTGTGGCCGAAGTGAAAGCCTCTGAACCAAATGTGGATTCTAACTCTAAGCCATAACCAGAAAGGGGAAGACAGATCATTGACGTGGAACCCAACACGACTGTTGCTACCACCAAGCTCCAGCCTAGTGAACCAGACGAGCTAGAAGAAGGAGAGCACCTCTTCCATTCACAAATGTGGGTAAAAGGCACCCTGCTGCACTTCATAGTTGATAGCAGTAACCAGAAGAACCTCATCTCAAAAAAGGTCATCAAGCGACTCTCCCTTCCAACAACGCTGCACCCACAACCATACACCATTGGATGGTTCTGCCAAGGAAGCGATCTCTGCGTCAACCAACAGTGTCAACTGTCGTACGACATCAAGCCCTTCAAAGACAAGGTATTATGTGATGTTTCTCCTCTCGAAGTTTGTGATGTTCTTTTGGGCCAACCTTATTTATGAAAACTTCATGCTGTATATGATTCTAGGCCTTGTAGTGTTATTATTACTTTGAAAAAGAAATTGTACAGGATACATGAGGCATTCCCACCTAGTGCTATTTCCTTGATCTCTTCTAAGAAATGAAGGAAGGTCATCTCTCAGATGGAGAAGTTTGTATTCTTTTTTATTCGCTCTCAGAATAAGCGGAAGATCACAGCCACATCCAGGGTCTTTGTGGCTGACCTCTCCACACAACAGAAGCAAGTAGATAAGGTCGTGGAAGAATAATTGGATATCTTCTCCTCACCTATATGGGTACCCCTGCATTGCTAGGTCAAGCACCCCATTGATATGACCCCTGGTGCACCGCTTCCCAATGGGACAGTATATCACCTCTCTTTGTTAGAGAATGAGGAGATTGAGTGACAGATCCAAGAACTACTCCATAAGGGGCACATCCATCCCATCTCATCACCTTGCGGAAGCCCAATCGTGTTGGTACAGAAGAAATATGGAACCTGGAGACTCTGTATTGATTCTAGGGATTTGAATAATATCACAGTCAGAAACCGATACTCGATTCCCCAAATCGATGACCTCCTTGATCAACTCACAGGGACCAAATAATTCAGTAATATTGATCTAAATTCTGGCTGCCACTAGGTCCCGATTGAACAAACAGATTTATGGAAGATCGCCTTCAAGTCAAAGGAAGGCATTTTTGAATGGTTGGTCATGCCTTTTGGTTTGAAAAATTCTCCAGCCACTTTCATGAGGATGATGGATGATATCCTGCGACCATTCACCAATATGTTTGTAGTGGTGTATTTGGATGACATTCTAATTTACAACAATACTTGGGCCGAACACTTGCAGCATATTCAGCAGGTTCTGCACACCCTGCAATAGCACAAGCTATACACCAACTTGGAAAAATGATCCTTTGGCTCAGATAGAGTCCATTACCTGGGATACATCATTGATCAGCATGGCGTACATGTGGATCCATCCAAGATCCAAGTCATCCGTGATTGGCCAGTCCCAAAAACACTCACTGAGCTTCAGAGCTTCTTAGGCCTTGCCAATTTCTACCACAGGTTCATGTTGGGATTCTCCCATATTCCATGGTTCCTCAGCCAAATAAACAGGGGTGGTGGTAAGGAAAAATTTGCATGGGGCCAGTCCCAACAATAAGCGTTCGATGATTTGAAGTAGCGCTTGTGCTCAGCCCGAGTACTTTCACTACCAGACCTGCAAAATCACATTGAAATTGAGACAGATTCTTCAGACTATGCTGTGGGCATCGTTCTCACTCAACACTACCACCCCATGGCCTATCATAGTGAGACACTGTCAGATACTATCCGTAAGTACTTTACTTATGACCAAGAAATGTACTCCATTATACAAACCTATCACCAGTGGAGACATTACATTCTTGGGAAGGAGACAGTCATCCACACTGATCATAATCCACTGCAGTTCATGTAGACATAGCGAAAATAGCATAATGACTACCATCAAAAGTTGTTCAAATACTTGCAATAATTCCACCTCAACATCAAGTATAAAACATGAAGCACCAATTTCTTCATTGATTGCCTCAACATACTACTAGTCTTGGCACTCACCACGGTGGTAAACTCTTGCAGCCATGAGACATCTGGATGGCCCTAACTCTATGAGACAGACCCTGACTTCACCACCACCTACCAAATGTTGGGTGCAAATGCAGTTGTCGATAATTTCCATCTTTAGGATGGGTTGTTGTGTCGTCTGGGCCATATCTATGTTCCATCAAGTGAGCAAGTGAAGATGATCTGGGAAGCCCACTATAGTTGGGTGGCACGACACTTCGGCATTGAAAAGACAGTGGCGATGCTACATAAACATTTCTACTAGCCAAAAATTCGACAGGAGGTCAGCAAGTATATCAGGTCCTGCACTGCCTGTGCTATTGCTAAAATGACCACTAAGAAACAAAGCCTGTACACCCCTCTTCCTACTCCTGACAGGCCATGGGAATCCATCACAATGGACTACATGTCGAGCCTCCCATCCACCAAGCGGCTAAATGACTATGTTTTTGTGGTTGTTGATCGCTTTTCTAAGATGATGATTCTGGTTTCCTGCAAGAAGAGAATCACAACAGAGGCCACTGCCAAGCTCTTCTTTGAACGTGTCTGGGTACATTTTGGAATCCCACAAACCATTGTCTCAGATCAGGATAGTCGATTTCTTAGCAAATTCTGGTCGAGCCTCTGGTCACTGCTGGACACCAAGCTCACCAAATCCATGACCTTCCACCCCCAGACATATGGCCAAACCAAGGCTTTAAATCGAATTATTTTGCATATCCTTCGCATGTATAAACAATTTTCTGACAATTTTGGCAATTTACTATTTTTAGCAGTTTTAACTTCCGATGCCATTTTGAGGGCCTAAATGAAGGTTTTTTCAGAATTGATCTCCTCAATTATAGAAAAAATCATGATTGATCCCCCAAAATGAATCTCCTCGATTATACCTTTCCAATGGGCTATCACACACCTAAAACGGAGATCGTATGCAAAAGTTACGACCCCGGAAAGTTGATGTACTAACTTACCCAAACAGGGCCCAGATGACTTTTGGCGCTTCATCTCCTAGGGTTAGGTTTTTCGATGTCTAGGTTTTTTTTCATTCTTGTTTATTGTAAAAATGTCTTTAGAGCCTCATTGTAATATTATTCTTGCGAATGTGTGTAGCCATCACATCTCTTCTCAGAGATAAGCTGCCACCATTCCAACAAGCTTGTTTCCGCTGCATTTTACAGTTTTAGCTTATTTTGTTATTGAATAGAAAACCAGTTTTACTGTATCTTTGTTATTTTGTGTTAAGTACCTATTAATAATTTGTATTCATTTCATTCTGCTCATAAAATATGGATCATTCGAAAACGAAACCTTGGGGGATGTTGTTAATCCCTGGATAAAGCCTCGTGTTATGTATAAAAACTCTTATTAAGCCTCTAGATATTGAATTTTTGCATTTCTAGTGTTATAAGTAGGTTGGCTAGAACCCTTAATTGTACCCTTTGTCTCCTACATATATACCAATGATACCTAGTCATAGGATCATCTTATCTCATCTCTTATTGTATTATGAATTGGATATATTGTAAAAGGAGGTTTTTCCCTTGAAGTGTGTTGGTGCAATTATTTGCATAATGTATTACCAAACATAAATTATCAACTGAGATTCATAATCAGTATATTTGATGCACTACATGTCCCGATAACAGATAGGTTTCTATGTCTGGTGAGTATAGCTCAATCAAGAAAACCATCTAAGACCAATACTCTGTTTTCACACTTCAAGGATAACACTCTTCACACAATTCAGAAATTAGAAAGAAAAACTCATAAACAAGAATATGATCTAAATTTCTTTCTTAGGTGATGGACCTGTTCATTGATGGCTCATGAAAGGAAACTATGAACTTTGATTCTATCTCCTAGAGAATCTAAACTAACAACAATTAACACTTTGTTTTAGGATATCTAAATGCTTCACACAACTTCAAACTTAGAAGAGAAAACTGATAACAAAACTTATCAAGCAAACAATGAATCAAAAGGGTTCTTTCTTAGGTGACAAGTTTGTTCATTCCAGGCTTATGAAATGGAGAGACGAATTTAATATCTTGTTCCCTGTAGCAATAGAAAACAATAATCAACAATCAACTTTAGCCACTCTTAAACAAAAATCAATCCCAACTCTATTCTATTCAATCAAACCTTATTTAATACAAGAAACAATATATATGATTGAGAGACTTAATTATATGGTTCATGAAGGTGAGAGATGAAGTCTGATCTCCTTTCCTGTAACAACTCACTTCACACTTGCAAGAAATTCTTTTCTAATTCTGCACATTCTTCAAAATCAATTGATGCATCACAAACATAAATTTAATACAATCTTACAATCTTGTAATTCTGGAAATATACTTCAATTCAACACAAGAAACATAAGTCTTAATGAGATGTTCCATTTCATGGCTTATGTAATGCGAATGATGGACTCCCAACTAATCCTGTACTTCCACACTTTGCAATCAATTCTAATAGTGAAATAAAAAATGAAATCAAAACAACAAGTACAAAAAATAGAAATCTATACTAACAATTTACAATGAGCTTACCAAGATGGATCAGTGGCCCTTGCCGATGCCAACATGGAAGATTTTATATCAACAGATGCTAAATGCTTAGAGATACATAGGATCATTGAATTCAAACTTCCATTAATCTTCAACAAATAAATTTATAAAAAGAGTTGGTTCAGAAATCGAATTTGCAACATACTAATTACTCTCCTTTGGCTTAGAGCCATCACTCAATTTATATGATTTTTACACTAGAAATTTGGATCTAGAAAATCCAATCCAAATCAAAACCATTTTCCATCAATGGAGGCCGAGTACAACCATTTATCTAATCAAGGAAATGCATTTCCCACGAATCTGGGCATGATCTTAGAATTTCTGGAAATTTGGCAAATATTTAGGATGGATCTTTCCCCATGAGGTGGAGGTCTACACGTGTGAGATATGGTTATTCTAGTAGATAAGTCCACATGAAAAAATGGTTCTGGACAAAACCCATGTCCCCAAATTTTGAGATTCATCGTTATCTTCTCGGAGCTCAAGGTGAAAATATAGTACCAGAATGTTGGTACCAGAATCCTGTAGATAGGGTTTTAGTATCGGATTAGCACAGTCGTAGCCATGATTACCGGATTAGGCACACGACTTGGTACCAGAATAACGTAGATCATTTTGGTACCATATTAGGCACCCAGGCAGTACCAGATCAATGTTGCTTAAGATTCAAATGATTAGGATCATGCAAAATCAAACATTTAATCGAATTAACTTGAGAAAAACTAAACAAATCATGCCTTAATAATAAGTTACCTCTCTATGCATATGGAAAAGGTCATCAAGTTTATTTGTGTAGGAAATAGTCAATTATATATACATAGCATAGGTAAAATAGGCTCAGATAGAGGGTAATATAGGGTAATAAAGGTGTCAAAATGGAGACTCGACATTCCCCAATGCTTAAGTCATTGCATGTCCTCATGCAACAATGATTTTCAAAATTTCAAAATTGATGGTACTCCTCACTCAATCAAGCATTCCCCGATGTTCCACCCTTCTTAAGCTCCTAAGTTCCTTCTATACAATATAAAATTCCTAGCCTATGCTTCACACTTCTTACCCATGACAAAGTAGTTATGACGGAAAAGTGGAGTCATGAGTAATGGATTATATATGTTAGTGATTTGATGTTAAGTCTTATCCAATATATTGTGGATCATAGTTAAGAGAAAGGATTGGATGTGAATCTAATATTATGAGAGGATAGTGGTCAAGAGTTTTTATAATGGCTTTGACTAATAGGCCCCCCTGGCTAGATTACCTTTAAAATAAAAGTGATATAAGCATAGTTTAGATCTCATTTGAAGAGAGGAACACATAAAAGAATACATCTCAAGATGATTAATTCATATCTTATCCAAGTTTTTAGAGATGAATTTCTTATGGATTAGGTAAGGTGAATTACACATATTGAGGGTCCCACTTCTCATGGAAACCTGTTTATTTTAAATATATAACTCTAAAGTGGATACTTGAAGGTTCTTAAGAACATCATCTGAGAGATATAAACGTCATCTCCTAGGCTTTATTTGATAATGATTGCTTCAGAATGAGACCCAAGGTTTTTTGTTCAGTTTTAGGTGTGCCACTTTATGTTTTTCAACTCCCTTTACCCAGCATAGCCCTGCTACCAGCAGGTCTGTTCAGTGCCCCGACGGGTTTACCTTAGTACCATACAAGAATGGCCCCACTGTCAGTAGGTCTGTTCAGTACCTTAGTGGGTTTACTTGTACTTCCTGATACTTCCTTTTTATTATATTACTCAAAAGATTTAGAATGATGTATACTATTCATTGACAGTTTTAGAGTATAAGGAAGGCAAGTGGTATGAGAGTGTTTTAGAGTTATTAGGCACATAATTAATTTCTTGCAATTATCTCAAGGGTGACATCATCCACATTAGACTTAAATCTCAGCTATTCAATGTATAATGGAACATATCAAATAATGACTAAGAGGTCCCTCTAGTTAATCCTATTGGGGTTCTCATGAAAGTTCATTGGGGTTTTGCAAGGGTGGTCCACCACATGAGGTTTTCATCAATAAATCTCAAGAGAAACTTGTAAATATAAACTTGGATAAGAACTTGTTTGAATCAACTAGGTTAGTATTAGACATAATGGTGTTACCACTTTTCAATGGATATTTCAATTAATAGTCACTTTTTCAAAATGACTAGGTAATAAGACAAGTGCACCCATTATCATATAGAGATAAATGTGAAAATGTCTTCTTAAAGGATAGAAAGGATGATTCATTTAGGGGTGAGTTTAGAAATGTAGGAGGAAGATGTACATGAGAGTAAAGAACAATTCAACACAAGATTTAAATTATTCTTGATATAAAGAACATGAAAAGATTAGCCCATACCTCTAATTACCTGAAGTGAAAACAATATTAAATACATGACAAAGATCATATCACTTTGGAATTAGTACCAAATAAGTAATGGAGCAGGTTTCTGCAGTATCGAAATAGATAGTACTGGAACAAGACGGTACCAGAACATAATTTTGTAGTACTAGAACATAATTCTGTAGTACCGGAACAAAGAAGAGGGCAGAAACAGAGTGGCAGGATGAGTGATTTCTATACGAAGAAATGTATATGAGGGCTTGCATAAGTTAATGGTAAGGAGCATGCAATAATTGAGAGTAACCATATTTTTACTGCATAATTAGTCTAATTTCTTTAATAAAATGAAAAAATGTTGAATTTATATGTCCTAGTACTTAAAATGAGTAGCAAAACTTGAATATTTGATTAGAGCTACCAACACATTGTTACTAGTACCAGATCACCTGAGTACCGGATGGACGCAGGGTTGTTCGTAGTATTGGAATAGCACAAAGTTGTGGTTCAGTACCATAATAGCGCAGACCTCCTACTTTGGTATCAGATGAGCACAAAGGTGACCATCAGTACCAGATGAGCACAATACCGTATGAGCACAGGAATGTTGTTCAGTACTAGATGAACACAGACTTTCTCCTTTGGTATTGGATGATCATAGAGATGACCATTAGTACCGAAATAGTGTAGATTTTTTCCACAGTACCAGATGAATGCAGAGGAAAACATTGTTTGCAGTACCAGAATAGAATGGTATCAGAATTCTGGAAATGACTATCAAATCCCAGCACTAAACATGTTGATTTGGCATCACCGATGGAAGTTGCAGAAGAATATGAAGGTTTCAGCAACCAGTCCCCCATACCTAACGTTTTTCATGGCCTTATGCAAACAATGTGAGATGCTAAAGAAAAGGCTGCTCAGAGGGTTGCGAACATCTTCTAAAAACAAACCAATAGAACTAATTAAAAATGGATTTTTATTCATGCTTAAAAACAAAACATTTAGGGAAAATGTCAAAAGTTGAATTATTAGCTATGAATAAAATAATTTGGAATTAACATTCAGTTTCAACTTCTATTAAAAAGATCACTTAATTAATCATACTTGTGAAATAGTGGTCTTAAAATAGATAGGTAATGATAAAGCACAAATGCATCATTTTTAACAACTTAAGGAAAAAGAAGAAATTTGAAGAAATAGGTCATGAAGTAGTCCCTTAAGTATTATGTTATGTTGAAAATGATGCCTTCTCTACTTTTAAAAACCTTCTTGTATTATGTTTGTATTAATAGGATGAAGAGATTCCCTTCTCATAAGATTCCAAACGAAAATTATCATAACTTTTAAAAATAAATCTCCTATAGGAACAAAAGATCTTAAACCGATTTCTTTATTAACTTTTGACATTCCCATCTGTGAAAAATATGAAAGATATGTTGCATTGTACTTATGTGCAACATTTATTTATTTATTTACCTATCCTACTCTAATTGAACAAAATAAAATGTCCTTCAAGTATAAGAATACTTCTAGTGAAGCCATGTGCGTAACAGGGTTAGAAATATATCCATACTTGGGTTTAAAAGATAAACTTTAATGCATACCGGAGTATGAAGGACTAGCTTCTTTGATGATGATATCAAGAAATAATGAAAAACAAAAGAGTGGTGTGAACTAATAATTAATTGAAACCATCTTTCAATAGGGTCAATATATTTTTGTTTCTCTTCTTTGTTTATCTCACACAACATGTCCTCCTTTTCCATGCTACACAGATTATCTTCTTCAAGATGATTGGTCTTTGGAGTACATACATGATCTACTGAGATGCATGCTAAGAACTCCCAATCTCAATTTCCAATGGTTTCTCTCCATTAAATTATATCCATGATTCTGGAGTCTCCTCAACAAATTGACAATAGGAATCCGAAGGGACTTCTAAATCTTCTTGTGCAGAGACAAATAAATTATTGAATGATGTCAAGATATGCTCTTCCTGAGAGGGATATATCCCAGATGCTGCTAGAATGTGAGAAAGTTCTTGGAGGGACATTCTTCAAGCTCTTGATCATCCTTGAATTACTCTAGGTGGTTGATGATCCCTATCTCGCAACACAAATTAGTACTCGAGGTTTCTTACAACACCCCAAAAATGATTTTTCATCAAATACTTGAATTTAAAACTATTTGCAAAGATAAAAGACACAAAACTTGAACTCCTTGCATTAATGGGACCCTTCTGTCACTGGGTTATCGGTTCACACAAGTTAGTTCATCATAAATAAAACTAATTTTTCATAAAAACACACTTCCATCAAAAGAAGAGAGGACAACCTAACTTTGGAGCAACCCCACTAAAGTGGATGCGTGGGATCTTCCCACATGTCTTACCATCTTCTCCTCACCCTTAGGTCATCCATAAAACCAATAAAAAACCATTAAAGAAATCTCATTCAAATACTACCTATTACCGTTTACAACTCCCCTGCAACGACACCAAAATGTTGGTGCAATTATTTGCATAATATATTACCAAAGATAAATTATCAACCATAATTCGTAATCAGTAGAGTTGATGCACTATATGTGCTAATAACAGATAGGTTCCTATGTCTGATGAGTATATCTCAATCAAGAAAACCATCTAAAACCAATACTCTGTTTTCACACTTCAAAGATAACACTCTTCACAAAATTCAGAAATTAGAAAGAAAAACTCATAAACAAGCATATGATCTAAATTTCTTGCTTAGGTGATGGACTTGTTCATTGATGGCTCATGAAAGGAAACTACGAACTTTGATTCTATATCCTAGAGAAACTAAACTAACAACAATTAACACTCTGTTTTAGGATATCTAAATGCTTCACACAACTTCAAACTTAGAAGAGAAAATTGATAACAAAACTTCTCAAGCAAACAATGAATCAAAAGGGTTCTTTATTAGGTGACATGTCTATTCATTCCAGGCTTATGAAATGGAGATATGAACTTAAGATATTGTTCCATGTAGCAATCGAAAACAGTAATCAACAATCAACTTTAGCTACTCTTAAATAGAAATCAATACCAACTCTATTCTATTCAATCAAACCTTACTTAATACAAGAAACAATCAATATGATTGAGAGACTTCATTATATGGTGCATGAAGGTGAGAGATGAAGTCTGATATCCTTTCCTGTAACAACTCACTTCAAACTTGCAAGAAATTCTTATCTAATTTTGCACATTCTTCAAAATCAATTGATGCATCACAAACATAAATTTAATACAATCTTACAATCTTACAATTCTGGAAAATTACTTCATTTCTACACAAGAAACATAAGTCTTAATGAGATGTTCCATTTGATGGATTATGTAATTCGAATGATGGACTCCCGACTATTCCTATACTACCACACTTTGCAATCAATTCTAATAGTGAAATAAAAAATGAAATCAAAACAACAAGTACAGAAAATAGAAATCTATACTAACAATTTACAATGAGATTACCAAGCTAGATCTGTGGTCCTTTCCGATGCTAATATGAAAGCTTTTAGATTAGAATATGCTAAATGCTAAGAGACACACAGGATCATTGAATTCAAACTTCCATTGATATTCAACAAATAAATTTACAAAAAGAGTTGGTTCAGAAATCCAATTTGCAACATATTAATTCCTCTCCTTTGGCTTAGAGCCATCACTCAATTTATATGATTTTTACATTACAAATTTGTATCTAGATAATCCAATCCAAATCAAAACCATTTTCCATCAATGGAGGTCGACTACAACCATTTATCTAATCAAGGAAATGAATTTCCCACGAATCTGGGCATGATCTTAGAATTTATGGAAAATTGGCAAAGATTTAGGATGGATCGTTCCCCCTAAGATGGAGGTCTACACGTGTGATATATGGATATTTTGGTCTGTTAGTCCCCATGAAAACACAGTTCTGGACAAAACCCATGTCCCCAAATTTTGATATTCATCGTTATCTTCTCGAAAAGCGAGGTGCAAATCCAGTACCAGAATGATGGTACTAGAATCCTATATATAGGGTTTTAGTACCATATTAGCATAGTCATAACCATGAGTACCCGATTAGGCACACGACTTGGTACCGGAATAGTGCAGAGCATGATGGTACCGGACTAGGCACCCAGGCAGTACCGTATCAATGATGCTTAAGAGTCAAACGATTAGGATCATGCAAAATCAAACATTTAATCGAATTAACTCAAGAAAAACTAAACAAATCATGCCTTAATCATAAGTTACCTCTCTATGCATATGGAAAAGGTCATCAAGTGTATTTTTGGAGGAAACAACCAATTATATAAATATAGAATAGGTAAAATAGACTCAAATAGAGGGTAATATAGGGTAATAAAGGTTTCAAAATGAAGACTCAACAAATTGTACTATATTCATTGAAGTTTTTTTCATTTTAAGGCGTTGATCATAACATTTGGAATTAGAGATTACGATCCTAGGGTTTCGCTCCTCGAATTGAGGAATCTTGGAATTTTCGCTATAATTTTTTTTCAAGGATATTTCATACAATGAAATTTCAAGGAGACTGAGGTAAAATATCAATGTATAGGTGGTAAAAATTTCAATATCTCTATACACTTTCCAAGATATATCCTATGGAATATAGGGTTTGTGACTCATCTTGAATTTCGTTTTAAATGAGTCATCTTGGAATTTCCAGTATAACTATTTTTATGGGAATTTTTAGATAGTTAACTTTGGTGGAGAATTAGGAGCAATGTCATAGTATAGGTGGTAAAACTTCCAGGTTCTAGTTCACTATACGTTTGGATAAATAGTCTATGAAAGACAAGAATTATCCTGAAATCAGTTCTAAACGAGTCATCTTGTCATTTTCGGTGTAACTCCTTTTATGTGACGTTTTAGACTCTGAAATTTTCAGAATCCCATGGAAACATAGTGAACTACATTTGGATTTTTTTATATTTTGAATCATTAAAAATTGTGAGATATATCTTGTGGAAGTTGGGGATTTTTACTAATCCTGAAATTAGTCTTAAACAAGTCATTTTGGTATTTGTGCTATAACCTTTTATCAATAAAGGTTCAGACTTTGAAAATTTCAGGAGTTAAAAAATTCATATTAGGGTACTACTTGGAAAAATTTCAAACTCAAAAGTTTTCAAAGCTCATAGATATATTAGGACAAATGTCAACCATCCATACATACTCCAAATTAAGGGTTTGAAAGGTGCATAACATACAATTGACATAACTTTTGATTGGAAGATATTTTTTTGGTGATTCAAAATTTGTGATAAAGATAAAATAGAGGAGTTTTATTATTGATGTCCCACATGTCTCCAAAAAAAATCTCAACACCAAACAGATCTATAGAAATATCACAAAATACATAAGAATATAATGAAGATTTCGAAAACAAGCTATCCCAATTAAAGAACTAATTTGATGAAGTGAGTGGTAGTACGTTGAAAAAAGTGGATTTATCATGTTCTTAGGGATCCCTAAAAAATGAAATGGAAGATGAAATAAAAAATAAGATGGAAGAGAATATGAATGAATATCGAGAACATATGGGAAATAAGATGAATGAAAATAATGCACATATGGAAAATAAGATGGATGAAAATATGTATCAAATGGAAAAGAAAATGAATGAAGTTAAAAAATCCATGAATTCCATAGAATCCATGTTCTTACAAAGTATCCCTAAATAGGATATAGAGATCCAATGAAATTCTGAAAATAAGGAGAACAATGGTGTTGATACTCAATCACATATGTGGAGTATTTTATCACAATTGGAGAGCACCAATAAGGCTTGGCTCATCTAATATTTTAAGAATATTTTCCCTTTGCTATGACATTTTGACAACTTCCATGAATGGAAGAGTGATTCTTAATTTTCTCAGATCATCAATAAAGTTGTATGTCATTTGTGGAGGATTATTCGCTTGATTTACAACTGGATGCTACTTAGTTTCTACTATTCCATGTGGTCTTATCTTTTCCTTTTCTTTTTCCACATTTTCTTTTGTTTTAAATTTATTTGTTTGTTCTCTTGTTTTCCCAACATCTTGTGAGATATCAATTTCTTTGTGCTCATCAAATGATCCATATGGATCTCAGTGGCCATCCACCTTTTCCACTGAATCACCATTTTGAGCATGTGGTTTTGACAAACCATGATATTCACCCTTTTGATGGGGAATTGAATGTAATGTCATCTTCATTTGTTAATTACAGACATCCTGTAATGATTTCCTAGTGGTCTTATGTACATGCCTATATAATGCACCATATCCCATTAGAAATTTGTATTTCAGCGTGCTGAGGATAGAGTAGTACTAGGATGGGTGATCGCTCAAGAATTCCTAGTATTTTATATGCCTATGGAATTTTATAAACTTAGTCCAATTTATCCCACATGCATCATGGCAATTGTTCTCCTCTCATTTTTAATAGGGAATGTGATGTAAATCTTGTTGCGAATGAAGTGTAGCCAACATATCTCTCTTTTCAGAGATAGGTTATCCCATTCTGCCAGTTTGTGTTCTACAGTTTTTGTCTCTCTTGTTCATTAATAGAAGTTGGTTTTCACTATATTTTTGTGTTCTCCACATTATCTCTGTGTATTTCCTTGTTATTTATGGGTTATATTTTTTTCTTCATGTAGTTCTCAAAATAATCTAGATCAATGGTATCAGAGCAGGATGATCCTTGTCATTTCTCAGAGAAGGTACCCAACGAGGTCAAGGTATAGAGGTTTGGGTCTCGATATAGTTTTTGTTGAGGAAAACTTCTCTTTCCAGCCCAAGTGACCTTCCATGGCAGAAGAAAAGAGATATGACAAAGCAAGATATCATTTCAAGACGTTGCTCGAGGAAACCCTCGTGTGAAAGAGGAATGAGATGTTTGACCACTTTTCTTAGATCCTTAGAAGACTATCGATGGCGACGACGGAGGCATCTTCGACAAGAATCCATTTCGCAAGTGTGACACCCTTCAAGGTACAAGTCAATTTTGATATCCCCTTATTTGAAGGATAGATATATGCATATGCTCTATAAAAATGGTTGAATCTGCTAGAAGTTTATTACTCTCTCCAAAAAAATTTCGACAGTGAAAAGATCACCTTCGCGCTCCTTAAATCCATTCCCCATGTTAGTTCTTGGTGGGAAGGTTACTGGAAGAGGTACACTGTGGATGAATCTTCACTATTTGGTAGAGAACCCACTTGGGAGGCCTTTGTAGATGCCCTAAAGGAGGAGTTCTACCTTGTCGTAAACTATGATGACCAATACATGAGATGGACAACTTTGTGTCAAAAAAGAGACCAGATGGTGCTAGAGTACACCAACATATTTCATACCTTGCGCTCAAATATGGGTATCAAAGAATCCAAGCGACAACTAGTTTTGAAGTATCACAGTGGTCTACATAGGTACATCCAAACAAATATCAATTTCTTGGCCATATCCTCACTAGGAGCTGCTTATCGATATGTAGTAAAAATTGAGCAGAAATTCAAACAACAGAGTAAGTGGGAGAAGCATGGAAAAAGAAACTCTAACTCACATAATGAAGGAAAGAGAAAGGAAAACTAACTTCTATTAATGAACAAGAGAGAAAAACATTGTAGAATGAAAACTGGTAGAATGGGGTAGCCTATCTCTGAAAAGAAAGAGATGTTGGCTACACTTCATTCACAACAAGCTTTACATCACACTCCATTGCATACCTAAAGGGCCTCCTTCACCTCAATTATATATGAGAGAGTGAGAGGATAAAAATTCCCATGATGCATGTGGGATAAATTGGACTAATTTTATAAAATGCCATAGGCATCTAAAACACTAGGACTTTCGGGGTGGTCACCCATCCCAGTACTACTATATCCTGAGTGCGCTTAACTATAGAGTTCTAATGGGATCTGATGCATTAACACTATGTTGTAGGCATGCACATAAGACAACTAGGAAATCATTACATGATGTCTATAATTAAAAAATGAAGATGACATTATATTCCATTCCCCATCAAAAGGGTGAATATCATGGTTTATCAAAACCACTGGCTCAAAATGGTGATTCAGTGGAAAAGGTGGATGGCCACTGAGGTTGACCTAGATCCATCTGGATGAGGTATTGTGTGATGTTGTCTCACTGTAATTATTTGATGTTCTATTAGGCCAACTATATATGTGAAGGTTTCATGCTATTTATGATTCTTGATCCCATAACATCATTGTTACTCTGGGGGTTCAACTAGACAAGATACCAGAGGTAGTTTTGACTATTGTCCCACCAAAACAATACCACAAAGTAATCTCTCATACTGAAAAGTTTATCCTCTTCACAATCTGATAAGAAGGTGAACAAAAAGACATTTCAACCACTACAGCCTGAACCCAAGACCTTTCTATCTAGCAGAAGAAGATTGACAATATTGTAGAAGAGTACCAAGATGTTCTTGTTGCACCTATGGGGGTTCGTCCACATTGCCCAGTCAAGAAAGGTTATAATAGAACCCTTCATACTCTTCATGTTGTATCTTCACCGAAAGATTCCCCCCTCACTTAGGTATATCATGCAACTATATTGGTTGAATGGTTCCAATCCCTCCAACAATAGGTTAATGACAACCTTCAACAAGCTAATAAGAACAACTTCTTCATCAAGGAAAGCAACGCACCAAGCTTCAGATTTAGCAAAAGTCTCCTCGTATCCCAAGGGAACTTGAAGCAATGGGGACCATTGCTTCCTT
>JZKD02S1902844.1:415383-428724 GCA_000966675.3 Picea glauca | reverse complement strand
GTGGCCATCAAATTTTTCCACTGAATCACCATTTTGAGTCTGTGGTTTTTATAAACCATGATATTCACCCTTTTGATGGGGAATGGAATGTAATGTCATATTCATTTGTTAATTACATACATCATGTAATTATTTCCTAGTGGTCTTATGTACATGACTACAACATAGCGTTAATTCATAGGATCCCATTAGAACTCTGTAGTCAAGCATGATCAGGCTAGAGTAGTACTAGGATGGGTGACCGCCCGGGAAGTCCTGGTGTTTTACATGCCTATGGAATTTTATAAACTTAGTCCAATTTATCCCAAAAGCATCACGAGAATCGTTCTTGTCTCACTCTCTCATATATAATTGAGGTGGAGTCCCTTTAAGCATGCAATGGAGTGTGATGTAAATCTTTTAGCGAATGAAGTGTAGCCAACATATCTTTATTTTCAGAGATAGGTCACCCCATTCTGTAAGTTTGTGTTTTACAATGTTTTTCTCTCTTGTTCATTAATAGAATTTGGTTTTCACTATATTTACCATGATATGAAGCCTTTTGATGGGGATGGAATGTAATGTCATATTCATTTGTTAATTACATACATCATGTAATTATTTCCTAGTGGTCTTATGTACATGCCTACAACATAGAGTTAATTCATAGGATCCCATTAGAACTCTGTAGTCAAGCATGATCAGGCTAGAGTAGTACTAGGATGGGTGACCGCCCGAGAAGTCCTAGTGTTTTACATGCCTATGGAATTTTATAAACTTAGTCCAATTTATCCCAAAAGAATCACGGGAATCGTTCTTGTCTCACTCTCTCATATATAATTGAGGTGAAGGAGTCCCTTTAAGCATGCAATGGAGTGTGATGTAAATCTTTTAGTGAATGAAGTGTAGCCAACATATCTTTATTTTCAGAGATAGGTCACCCCATTCTGTAAGTTTGTGTTTTACAATGTTTTTCTCTCTTGTTCATTAATAGAAGTTGGTTTTCACTATATTTATGTGTTCTCCACATTATATTTTTGTATTTCCTTATTATACATCAGTTATATTTTTGTCTTCATGTCATTCTAAAAATAATCTGGATCATCAAATATATACATGGATGACTCTCCTTCATCCATCCATCTATATAGATTCAATAATTTCTTCTTGAACAAAATAAACCTCTTGATTTTCAATTATCTCATCTTCAAAAAATTCTTCTAAAATTACAAAATTTAGATTTGGCACTGTATGTTCCCTTCGTCTAAACTCTTCATCCATACCATCATTTCCTATTATTTTTCCTTGAACATGATTTCTCCTTTGTTCCTGAATAAGAATTCTTGGATTAGGAGAAAAAATTTCATTTCTTCTTAATATTGTCAATTCATTTTGCATCTGTCTACTAGTTTGATTCATTTATTCTATATCCACCCTTTGTATGTTCCCTTGCATTGTTGATGGATCATTTTTCACATTAGGAATTACTCCTTTGAGTATCCCTCTGCAAACTCCTTAGTATCCATTATTTCATGCTCTTTGATATTCAAATTTTCTTGAAGTTTATGCCCCTTGATCTGCAATATTAAGGGTATCCATTTGTCTCTGGAATTTTCCAAGAATGATTTCTCAATTTTCGTCCGTCTCCGCATAATTTCTTCCATTTTTCTATCTTTATTCATTGGATCATTTAGATATTCAATTTATGCAACCCTAATGGAAAAATTCACATTTGAAGGCATTGCATTTTTGTAACATCCAAGTATGACTAGAGAATTTGGCCTCTGATTTTCTTGGACCTTATTAAGAATTCTTAAAAATTGAAAATTGAAATCCTGGATCCTTTCACCATTTTTCAAATGGATTTGGGTGAATTGCATGAGTAGAGTATGATATGTTATTGGAGGAGCATACATGGTTAAAAACATAGCTTCTAAATTATCAAATATGGAAATTGAATTAGTACGAAGGGATATATACAATTCATAGGCTTGGCCTATCAATGTTTGAAGAAAAAATATAACCATTACTTCATCGTGTTACACCAAATGATTTTTTCATATTCTCAAAAACATTTCCATATGTTTCTTTGGATAAACCGATCAATCTCCTGGAAATGTTGGCAACACTCCTTTTGGGAGAGTTGACAATTGATGTTGTTCACTGTAAATATTTAGAGGGATATCTATAACTCTTATATGAGGAATTCATTTCCTTTCTCTTTGTCTTTCTTCGTGATTCTCAAGAGGGTTTTCATTTCTTTCTTCTCTTTCAACCATGATTGGATTTTTTCCCCTTTTGATGGTGGAACTTTCTCCAATTTCATGAAGTTGTTTACTTTTACTCCTTGTTATTGGTCCTTTGTATGATTCCATCTTCAATTTCTATCATGTCTTCTTTTCCTTCATACAATTTCACTTTCCTCTTCACAAGAAAGATTCTCCTAGGATCTCTCAAGCTCTTCATGACTTCGGGTTGTTTCCAACACCAAATCATATAATTGATGCAAAACACTTGTCCTATTTCCTAATCCAACTTGCAATGGGGGTTGGTTAATTTGAGGATGAGTCATATATAATAATGGTTTGAAACCATATTTTTTTTCTTGATCCCCATTATGGTTTCCAAAAATGTTGATGTTTGAATCAATTAAGATCGAAACAACAACCTCACTAGGAATAAAAACCCCCCTTCATTTTTATAGTGGTGGTACTCCTCTTTGAAATATTTAAATATTTATCCTTGAAAATATTGGGAAAACAATATTAAAATGGGAGAGTACTAAAAATCAAAATCCAAATATTTATCATTCGAATAAACAAAAAATTTGAAAAGAATATACATGCATCAAGAATTCTTGAGAAATGGACCATCACAGTTTCAAATAATTTTTATCACATTCATGGAAAGAAAGATAAAGGGCCCATATATCAGAGAACTTTAAAAGACTATTTTAATTGAAATTAAAATATGATTGATAGGTTTATTGGAAATATATTATACTCAAATGCTTATAGTTCAAATATACAATCAAAATTAACCATGAATTAGTTCTCTAATTGTTTCTCAAAATAAACAGTCTTTAATAGTCTTATGAAATTAAAGGATTTTTTCTAAAGATAGACTGGGATTGGCTTTCATGGACCATAAACAAAAGAAATGAAATAAGAAAGGAGAAGGAAAATAGATGGAACATGGAAGGAACAATGCAAGATCTGAAAAGAGAAAAGAAGAGATCAATGAGAAACTAGTTACATTCTCATTGCGATAAACAAAATATAATTGGATGAATTATGAAAGAGGAAGAGAAAGGGAGAAGGATGTGATCAATTTGAACTTACTTTGATGGAATCTCTTACCCATTTTTGGGCCTTTATTTCTCTTATACTCTCTCTGGTGATAATGTTTTGACCGGTACCAAATGCTTCCATTTGATCGTCTTCAGTAATTTTGATCAAGGCCAACTTTAACCAATTTTCAATATATTCACACATTGGAGCAACAATTACCTCTTGTTTTACCTTTATGTATAACATTGCACTTTCTAATTCACTATAATCAATTGAAAGTTTTTGTAATGTAATTTCAATATCTTCATTTTTATTTACATATTCCACAAGCCAACTTTCACTTTCTTGCTTCGTGTAATCAACCATATTGTTGAACTTCTTCGTCCATATATTGTTTAATATTTCTACATGTTCTTCAAATTGTTTCCATGTCAAGAGAATTCTATTTGAAATAATGTTTGGATCTTGTACTTCACGAGTAGTTCCTGCAAGGTCTAATCCCATTATCTTGGAATAAGCTTCAATATTTTTGACACTTATGATATCTAGATCATCCGATAATTCTTTCAATATATTAATTATTTTAATCCATCACCCCTTTAGTTGTTTTGTGCGGGTAGGGGAGGGAAAATATTCCTCTTTTGTTTTTATCTCCCTCATTCTTGAAACCTTTAAACTGAATGTAATAATTTCATCTTTATAAAAATATTCATCATTTATTAAGTCGGCTTGTAAATATTCTCTGAAATTTTGAATTCTAGAACCAAGGGAGACAAAACTACTTGCTAAATCCCATGTCTCTAAAATAAGAGACGTTCTCCTTTTAATATTTTCTCCAATGTAGTTCCTAATTGCAACAAGTAAACTTAATGTTACCTTCAATTTCAAACTCAATTCTGGGATTTTATCAATGCTCTTCTAGGGTTGGACCCCTGAAACTAGGGTAGAAAATATAGGAGCTAGCCTCAAAGTATGTTCTAATTCCTTAAGCATCATATTTTCTTCCTTCGTGTCATCCATCGACACTTATATGGCATCACCCATAGCTTTGTGAATTATGGAAATTTTGGAAGGGAGTACACCTTTGAAATAAAATTTTGATTTAGATTCTCTTTTATTCTCTGAATGTATTGATCTCTAAAATTAATTTTTTAGAGATTTTTTCAAACATGGAATTCTTTACTGTGAAAGATTCATCTTCTGAAAATTTATGTTCTTGATTTGGAATCTTAGATGCAACTTCCCTTCTTTTCCAAAGTCTATGTTCATCATCAGGGAACTCAATATTTTCAATGTTAATATCCAAATCCATATCTTGAAGCTCGATTTCATCTTCATGTGTGGAATTTTCTTCCTCCTATTGAGTACCTTTCCTTTTTATTTTGACTTGAAGTTTATGAGATTTCTCCAATCTTCCTCTCAGAGGTTTTTGGTCAGCTCCATCATCAGACTTATTGGTAGAATATTTGTTTTTTTGTGGTGTTATTGGCTGAGAACATTGCTTTTGTAGACCACGTTTTTGTGATACACTTAGTGAATGAAAACTTACTTAATTTGTAACTTTTCCTCTATGTTTATGTTTATATGTAGTACTCAGAATAGTTTTAATATATTCCTTTTTCCTTTCACCAACTAGTGTTGTGATGTAGGAGCATTATCGACAAGCAAGCACACGCAAGTGGAGGACAATTGGATATGCACCGATGCAGATTTTGAAGGCATTTTGAATTTGAAAATATGAAACATTAATGTAATAGATGGAGGGATGTAATTGCCCTTAAATGTTTTTAGGATTGTAATGCATATCTTGAGCGTATCTCTCATATGTCAGTTGGAGGCATTTATTGTAATAAATGTAAAGTAGTTGTAGACTTTATTTTGATTTGATAGCTTAGAGGTGTAGGAGGGAAAAATCTAGAAATCTCCCTCGCATGTATTGTATTGTATTGTATCATTATTCTCATTGTAAGAGTTAGAGATCTGTAGAGAAAGAGAATAGAGGAACATAACAAAAAATTGTATAAGAAGATAGTTGTCGCTATTGAACCCATGTACAGAAGCACTGGAATTAATATGAAAAGGTTTTAATTCAGTTTCATGGTGTTTTGGTGATTACTATCTGCATCTCTTAATTGTATGTTTACAGTTTGATTATATGATCTGTTATGCATTTGTTTCAATGTTGTGTGTATGTATGATTTCATGTTGAATGTATGATGTCTGTGAGAGGGAGAGAATGAGTTTCAATTGTTTCTCATCCTGAGAATTTTTGCAAGGAGTGTAGTGAAAGTTCGCAAAGAGTGCGTTGACACGTTTCTGAGTTTTATCTTAGAGAAGCTTAGGAGAAATACCATTGTTCTCATATCAACATAAGGCATTATAGAATAGAGTCCTGGAAGGAGTGTGCAGGCCAGTTGAGTTCTTATACTTTTCCAACCCAAGCGAGTGGTGGAAGGATTTATGTTGCAAGGAGTGCACGGAAGAGGAAGACAACAAATAATCAATGATTATCGTGAAAGCCACAAAGAGAGCACACACAAATCCCTTGAAATCCTTGAGTTTGAAGCTAGAACCAAGATCAAGAGAGATAGAGACCTTGAAGGATTCGAAGGAAAGGTGAGAGGCAAATTCGACTCTTAGAATCAAGTTCAGGAGAAAGGATGCCAAGTTATTTGGCCAAGAGTTATCAAGAAATTGAACTGATGGTTGAAGTTTCTCGAAGGGATAATTGTTGAATTCCCATGGACTGTTGGATCTTGCAGATTAGTGGAAGGGTTAAGGAGAGAGTCCTTAATCATTTGGAAGCTTAGGAGGGAGAATAGCTGTCAGATCTAGATCAACAAGAGTTGTTTATCTCGTGATTGAATTTCATTATTTCAGAATTTAGGGGTGTGGAGAAAGCTGTGACGAGGAGGCAAGAATCTTGAATCCCTATTCGCGAAATCCCAACAGGATCTGGACCGTCAGATCGTGGAAGGATATAGACAATCGATCTACAGTAAAGAGGTCATGATTTTAGACTTCGGGGAAAAGGAGGAGCCCCATATCGTGAAACTCCCGAGTCGCAAAATTCCAATGTACTCGAAGGTTGGGCCCCAGGTTATAGCAGAGAGTCACATCAGAAGGACTTAAGGGAGGAGCTAGAAGACCGTTAGCCCATTTTGGGGTTTCGAGATCTGAATAAGTTGGGGAACTCAACAACAGGAATTGCAAAGTCGTGAAACCCGACGTGCCCTTTTAGAGGAAATGGTTGTGGTCACATCGGTTGGTCACTTGGGTAAGAGTTCGTGCCTAGTGCTTATTCGCATAAGCGTAACTCCTAAGAAGGACCTATGGTTACAAGTGTGAAGATTCTAGCTAGGAATCAAAGAGTTATTTCAGTTCAAGGGAGATTACGAACGATCCTTAGACCATGAGGTCAATTAGAACCTGCTGAGGTAGGGGTGTTGTGTCAGGTGGTATCAGAGCACATATTTTGAATTTTTGTAGAAAAGAGAAGATTACAACAATGCCGCCAAGAAGATGTCAGGAAAGACCAATGCCTGGTCCAGCTATGGAGAGGGAAACGAGAGAACTTCGTGCTCGATTAGATTCTATGGAGACAACACATAAATGGACAACTGATGTTGGAGATATCAGTGAATCTGAGAATGAGAATAAAGCAAGACTCGGTGAAGAGGAAATTGTAGTCAAAGATGTTGCAGAAGAATGTCTATTCATATTTGTTGCAAGAATAGGTGTCAGAGAAAAAATGGACATCCCGATGTATGAAGGAAAATTAGACGTTGAGGAGCTGCTAGATTGGTTTAGAGCTCTCAATAAGTACTTCAATTGTGAACATATCGAAAAAGATAAGAAAGTAAAACATGTTGTCACTAGATTGAAGGGTCATGCAACACTGTGGTCGGATGAAATACAAGATGACATGCATTGCAAAGGAAAGAAAATAATCAAAAGATGGGATAGAATGGTAGCAAAGATGAAATCCAAATTCATACCCAGGGACTATCAAATTAAACTGTTTCGAAGAATGCAAAATTTGAGACAGAAGGGGATGATAGTGAGGGAATACACTAAAGATTTTTACCGACTGAACATTAGAGTAGGTCATCGCGAGAGTGATGATGAAAAGGTCACCAGATACATGAATGGTCTGAGATATGACATTCAGGATGAGACGAGCATGGTAACAATCAGAAATGTGGAAGATGCTTATCAGATTTCTCTGAAGGTAGAAGAAAAATTGGCCCGAAAGCAAGGTCAAAGGGACAGAGGTAGAAGTCAGAGAAGAGACAAATAAATTTCCCAAGACAGATTACATAAGCCCAAGGATGAATAAAAGAGGCCTCATAATCACCCAAAAATATGAGGAAGTTCATAGGGAAGACAATATGCCAATAAGAACACTTTTCCATGAGCAAGAGGAAGAGGAAGAGGCAGAGGTGGTGAAATAAAGTGTTTTGTCTATGGAAAGATCAAACAAAAATATTTTGAATGTCTTGATAGAAAAAGAGATGGAGGAGGCAAAGCTCACATTTCAAAAGCGCAAAGGTGAAATGTTGAGGCAGAAGATGAAGAAGGCGAAAGATCTTTGATGATGAGGAAAATTCTCTTGAAACTAGAGAAGGAGGCAAATAATCCATTCCAGAGAAAACATTTGTTCATAATTGCTTGCAAGACCAGGGATAGGGTATGCAAGGTGATAGTGGATAGTGGAAGCACAAATAATCTATTATCCACAAAAATGGTGTATAATATGGAATTAGAGACAATTGCACATCCAAGCCCGTATAAATTCTTGTGGTTGCAAAAGGGACATCAGGTAATAGTCACTAAACAATGTTTAATTGAGTTTAAGATAGGGGGATATAGAGATGAGATCTTACGTGATGTTATTCCCATGGACGTATGTCATCTTTTATTAGGGATACCATGAAAATATGACAGAACTGTTGTTCATGATGGAAGAAAGAATACTTATACCTTGGAAAAGAATGGTAGGACACATATGTTGTTGCCGATTGAAGACAAGAAGGTTAACGCATAAGCAAGAAACACTATAATTCTCATGAGTGGGAAGGAACTTCTGGAGGAAATCAAGAAAGAGAAAGACATGCAATTTGTTGTGGTGAGGAAACCTAGAGTCATTTTGACCAGTACTTCAATAGATGATCTACCAGAGGAAATTCAGAAAATGCTAGAGGAATTTTGTTGATATAGTGGTGGACGATTTACCTTGTTCATTTCCGCCCATCAGAAGTATAAGCCATCACATTAACCTTATACAAGGAGCGAGTTTTCCAAACAAATTACTGTACAGACTGATGCCGCAGGAGAATGAAGAAGTCAAGAAGAAAGTCCACGATTTGATGGACAAGGGGTTAATTAGAGAAATATTGAGTCCATTCATTGTACCAACAATGTTAATTCCAAAGAAGGATGGTGGATGGAGAATGTGTACAGACTCAAGGGCTATAAATAAAATCACCATCAGGTATAGATTTCCTTTACAGGGGATGGATGACTTGATTGATTGCTTGAGTGGAGAAACGTTTTTTTCAAATATTGATTTGAAAAGAGGATATAATCAGATCAGAATGAGGGAAGGTGATGAATGTAAGACAACATTCAAGATGAATGAAGGGTTGTATGAATGGCTTCTCATGCCATTTGGTTTAACGAATGCACCAGGTACTTTTATGAGATTAATGAACAAAGTCTTGAAGGATTTCATTGGAAAGTTTGTAATTGTGTATCTTGATGATATATTGATCTTCAATAAGACAGAGGAGGAACATTTGAGACATTTAAATCTAGTAATGAGGAGGTTTCAACAAGAGAAGTTGTTGATAAATCTGAAGAAATCGTCTTTCTTGAAGAAATAACTCATTTATTTTGGGTTTGTGATCTCTTCGAATGACTTGAATATGGATCCGGAAAAGGTAAAATAAATCAAGGAATGGATGTCACCAAGGAATATATTTGAAGTCAGAAGATTCCATGGACTAGCTAGTTTTCACAGGAAGCTCATCATAAATTTTAGTGGAATTTCTGCACCAATGATGGACATAGTCAAGAAAAGACATAAATATTTTCATTGGAGGAAACAAAGAAAATTTTTAAGTTGTTGAAGGAGAAGATAACTGGACAACCAGTTCTAGTTTTGCCAGATTTTAGTAAGCCATTTTAGGTAAGTTGTGATGCAAGTGGATTCGCGGTTGGAGCAGTCTTAAGTTAAGACAATAAATTGATTACATACTTCAGTGAGAAGCTGCATGAGACAAAGATGAAATATTCCACGTATGATAAACAGTTTCATGTAGTCATACAAACACTGAAGAAATGGAGGCACTACTTGGTTATGAAAGAGTTCGTTTTGTATAGCGATAACCATGCTTTACATTTCATAACCAAACAAGAAAAATTGAACCAGAAACATGCAAAATGGGTTGAATTTATGCAGAACTTTACTTTTGTTATAAAGCACATTTCTGGAACTGCTAACAAGGTTATTGATGCATTGAGCAGGAAATGTTTGATTCTGCAAGAGTTTTGTGTGAAGACCTTAGGTTTTGATAACCTTAAGGATATGTACAAAGATGATACATATTTCAAGGATGCTTATGAAGGATGTGAAAATCTTGTTATGAGAGACAGAAGCTAATGGATTGAATACTTAATCTAGGATGGATTATTATTCAAAGGAAATCAGTTGTGTATCCCAAAGAGTTCTATGAGAGAAAACATTTTGAAGGAAAAACATATTGGGGGATTGGTTGGACATTTCAGCCATGATAAGACATTTGCATAGCTAAACAATTTATATTATTGGCCAGGGATGAGGACGGATGTCAAGAAATTTGTCAACAGATGTAGAATTTGCCAGCACACAAAGGGAAAAGGACAGAATCTGGGATTATATCTACCATTTCCAGTACCAGAGAGGCCGTGGGATGCAGTAAGCATGGATTTTGTGTTAGGACTACCAAGGACACAGAGGGCTTGTGATTCCATATTTCTGGTAGTCAACAAATTCTAAAAATGGCACATTTCATTCCATGTCATAAAAATAGTGATGGAACACCCATTGCAAATCTTTTTTTCGAAGAAGTTGTTCAACTTCATGGTTTACCCAAGAGTATTATTTCAAACAGGGTTACCAAATTTTTTGGTCATTTCTGGAGGACACTATGGAAGAAGATGGGAACAAATTTATCTTTTATCTCAGCATATCACCCTCAGACAGATGGAAAAACCGAGGTATTAAATCGAAGTTTAGGGGATTTGTTGAGGAGTTTAGTAGCTGAACATCATAGTCAGTGGGATCAGATTCTGCCACAAGAAGAATTTGCATATAACGATTCACCTAACAGAAGAACAAGACATAGCCCATTCCAGATAATGTATGGAATGTAGCTGAGAGGAGTCTCTGAGTTGAGGGACTTAGAGAAGAGTGAATTCAAAAGTGTTGGAGAAGAATAATTTGCAGTAGAGATGCAAGAGCTCCACAGTAAGATCAAAGAGTGGTTACAAAATTCCAATCAGGAATATAAGCACATACCAGATCAGCATAAAAGAGTGCTTCAGTTTGAAATGTGAGACTTAGTCTTAGTGCACCTGAGAAGAGAAATATTCCTAAGGGGAACATATAATAAGATGAAGATGAAAAAGATAGGACCGTGTAAGATCTTGAGGAAATTTGAGGCAAATTCTTATGAGATAGAATTTTCAGATGGGGTAGTAATATCACCCATATTTAATGTAGACAATCTGTATCCTTATAGAGCAGATGAAATAGAGGAATCGAAGGATCAAAAAGAAGTTCAATGCATTAGACAGATGCCTATAGCTGAAAAGCCACAGATGGAAAAGTTCATTGATCAGAGAGATAGAAAAAAGACCCAGAGAAAGACATATTTTGAGTATTTGGTCAAATGGAAGGGACATCCGATTGAATATGCTAGTTGGGAAAGTGAAGCGAATATCCAAAAACATGGACAGACGGTGTAGGAGATCATGAACATAAGTTCATGAATTTTTCAACCAGGGAGTATGATGCAGGAGCATCGTCGGAAAACAAGCACACGCAAGTGGAGGACAACTGGATATGCTCCAATGCACATTTTGAAGGAATTTTGAATTTGAAAAGATGAAGCATTAATGTAATAGCTGGAGGGACATAATTTCCCTTAAATTGTTTTTGTGTTGTAACATAGATCTTGAGCATAACTCTCATCTGTCGGTTGGAGGCATTTATTGTAATAAATGTAAAGTAGTTGCAGACATTATTTCAATTTGATAGCTTAGAGTCATAGGAGGGAAAACTCTAGAAATCTCCCTCGCATGTATTGTATTGTATTATATCATTATTCTCATTGTAAGAGTTAGAGAGTTGTAGATAAAGAGAATAGGGAAACGAAACAAAAAGTTGTATAAGAAGATAGTTGTCGCTATTGAACCCATGTACAAAAGCACAGGAATTAATATTAAAAGGTTTTAATTCAGTTTCATGGTGTTGTGGTGATTACTGTTTGCATCTCTTAATGGTATGTTTACAGTTTTCTTATATTCTTTGTTGTGCATTTGTTTCAATGTTGTGTGTATGTATGATAAAGGAGTGCATAATCCGGTTGAAGTCTTAGAATTTTCCAACCCAAGCGAGTGGTGGAATGATTTATGTTGCAAGGAGTGCATGAAAGAGGAAGACATCTGATAATCAGTGATTATAGTGAAAGAAGAAAAGAGAGTGCGCAAGAATCCCTTGAAATCCTTGAGTTTGCAGCCAGAACCAAGCTCAAGAGAGATAGAGACCTTGAAGGATTTGAAGGAAAGGTGAGAGGTGAAGTCAACTCTCAGAATCAAGTTCAAGAGAAAGGAAGCCAAGTTATTTGGCTAGGAGTTATCAAGAAATTGAACGGATGGTTGAATTTTATCGGAGGGAGAATTTTCGAATTCCCTTGGACCGTTGGATCTCGCAGATCAACAAAAGGGTTAAGGAGAGAGTCCTTAAGCATTCAGAATCTCAAGACGGAGAAATGGATCAACAATATTTGTTGACCTTGTTATTGAATTTAGTCATTTTAGAACTCGGGGGTGTGGAGAAAGTTTTGACGAGGAGGCAAGAATCGCAAAATCCTGATTCGTGAAATCCCGAAAGGATCTAGACTGTCAGATCATGGAAGGATCTGGACTGTCGATCTATAGTAAAGAAGTCAGGAGTTCAAACTTTAGGGAAAAGGAGGAGCCCTGTATCGTGAAACTCTCGAGTTGAGAAATTTCGATGTACTCGAGCATTGGGCCCCACGTTGTAGCAGAGAGTCACATCAGAAGGACTGAAGGGAGGAGCTAGAATATCGTTATCCCATTTCATGGTTTTGGGATCTTATGGAGTCGAGGAACTCAACAAAAAGAATCACAAAGTCGTGAAACCCGACGTGCCCTTTTCAGGGAAAAGGTTGTGTTAACATTGGTTGGTCACTTGGGTAAGAGTTCATGCCTAGTCACTACTACATTGGGCACAAATTACGATGAAATATTATGACGGTTTAGAATTCCATCATATATTTTTTTCTTTTTTTGTACTAAATATACTTTTTTTGGGGGGGATCCAAATGTTGGTCGCTCTAGCGACCAACATTTTAGGTTGGTCATTTTAACAACGAACGTCGGTCTCTCTAGCAACTAACCACCATTTAGTCACTCTAGCGACCAACAATGGCACGTGTGAGAATCAAACGGTCATTTACAGAAAATCAATCATATATATATCTCAATTACGGAAAATTTTCTATAGTTACGACAATCATTTTCTACAGTTGCGAAAATCATTTGGGTGTTCTGATGCAATGGTGTTCTAGTTTTTTATGAAATCTTGATTTCAATTCTCTTTCAATAAGAGAAACATTGAATTGATCAAACTCTACATAGCTGAGATTTTGAAGGTCAATACTTAAACAATTTCTGTGTGATTTAGTAATTTGGTGCTATTGAACTATTTTATGGTTTATTTTCACTCCTTATAAGGGTTTAGAGGAAGAGGTTATAGGTGCTAATTATGGATAAAAGATATATG
>JZKD02S1902844.1:372487-388756 GCA_000966675.3 Picea glauca | reverse complement strand
CCACTTAAATGTTCAAGTACAAGATGATTCAAAATGAAAATGTCTCATTGGTATATATAGGAGACTAGGAGGTATAATTACAACTAATGGCCTAAATATGACATAAATAAAATAATATTACTAATATAATATGCCCCAATTAAGGGGTAGTGAGCCAATATTATGGCTTAACAAAGATAGAGTGTTGGAATTGTGGAAATAAAGGGCATTTGAAGAAGTATTGTAGAGCTCCAAAGAAACAAAGAGATGTACAACAAGAGATAAATAAGGAATCAAATGTAGCAGGAGTTGTGTTGCAAGACACTTTGATTATTTATTTAGATAATATTACTAATTCTTTGGTAGTATCTTCAGGGGATTCATTTCATTCCACACCCCACTTGAAACATTTTCAAGATTATGTTCAAGGTGATTTTGGATAGGTTCATTTCAGTGATGATGCACCATGTAAAATTGTTGGAATGGGTAAGGTACAAATAAATAAAAATAATGGAAACCAATAGCTATTGAAAGAGGTAGTAAATGTTCCATATCTAAGAAAAAATCTAATTTCAACAGGGTAGTTTTCAAGTGAAGGATGTATATCTACAATTACATATAAGGCATGGAAGGTCACTAAAGGACCACTGATGATAGAAAAAGGAGAGAAGGTAGGTACATTGTATTTGTGTATTGGTAATGTTGAATCTTCTATATCATTAGATTCTACAAGAGTGGATACATCGCTATGACATCATAGGCTTGGAAAAATTAGTGAGAAGGGGATGCATATACTTCACAAAAGGAATTTGTTTCCAAATATTAAACAAATTGATTTGGATTTCTATGAGCATTATATTTATGGAAAAGAGAAGAGAGTCATATTTCTCAGAGTGGAAACGGAAAAGAAGAGTGAAAATTTAGAGCTTGTGCATACAGATGTATGGGAATGAGCTTAGGTATCATAATTTGATGGCTATCATTATTATGTTACTTTAATTGCTGATGCAACTAGGAAAACCTAAGTTTATTGCATTCGACAAAAATATGATGCTTTTAACACTTTTAAGAAATGGAAATATTTGGTTGAGAATGAGACAAGAAAAAAGTTGAAGTGTCTCGGATCAGAAAGTAGAAGTGAATATTGCAGCAAGGAGTTTGATAGTTATTGTTCATACCATGGGATTTGTAGAGAGAAGACAATTCTAGGAACACCACAATAAAATGGTGTGTTAGAAAGGAAGAACATGACAATCATGGAATGTGCAAGGAGTATGATACTACATGTTGGGTTGCCCTTATAGTTTTTGGTAGATATTGTATATATTGTCTTTTAATTAATAAACAAAGGGCCTTCAAGCTCCTTGGATGGTGGCATTCCAGAGGAGGCATGGGCAGGTAAAAAGGTAAACTATTCATTTCTGAAGGCTTTCAGTTATGAAGCATTTGTCTATATTGATAAAGAAAATAGAACAAATATTGAAGCAAAATCAAAGAAGTGTACCTTTATTGGATAGAATATTAATGATTTTGGCTATCTATTATGAGATTATGAAAATCACAAAATAATTAGGAGTAGATATGTCATGTACAAAGATCAGTTGCAGGGAAAGAAATAGGAAAAATAAAAAATAGAATACACAGTGCTTGATGAGATCACTAAAAAAGAAACTCCAAAGGTACCAGAAAATAAAAATGTACAACAATAGGAGTAGCATGTACCTAAAAATCCTACAAGTTTTTCTAGAAGTTCTACTAGGTTAAGTAGACCCCCTGAATGATACTCTCCTTCATTGTATTATTTATTGTTGACTAATTATGGTGAACTAAAAATCTATGAAGAGTTAATATAGGTAGACAATAAAAAGAAGTGGGAGTAAATCATGAAAGAAGAAATGGATTCCTTGGTAAATAATCAGATTTGGGACTTGGTCCAGTTGCGTGAAGAAAAAAGAGAATTGTGAAATAAATGGGTTTATAGGTTGAAGGAAGAATATGGAGGCAAAAAGAGGTACAAGGACATACTATTCGTAAAGGGGTTTGCACATAAGAAATGTATATATTTTGATGAAATATTTTCTCATGTTGTTAAAATGACTTCAATTAGGACTATTTTAAGTCTTGTGGGAGTAGAATATTTGCATCTTGAATAATTAGATGTAAAAGCAACTTTTATCCATGGGTATTTGGAGGAAGATATTTATATGCAGTAGCCATAGGGGTATGAGGTCAAAGGAAAGGAGAATTTGGTATGCAGGTTGAAGAAGATCTTGTATGGCCTAAAGCAAGCTCCAAGGAAGTGGCATTTTAAGTTTAATAGGTTTATGACATAACAAGGTTATAGTAGATGTCATTCTGATCATTGTGTTTATTTTAAGAGGCTAGAAAATGGAAGCTATATTATATTATTATTGTTTGTAGATGACATTCTTGTTGCATGGTATAACATGTAGGATATAAATGTGGTCAAGAAGAAATTAGCTAATTATTTTGTGATGAAGAATTTTGGTGATGCAAAGAAAGTCCTTGGTACGAGAATAACAAGAGATAGGAAAAATTGCAAATTGACATTGTCTCAGGGTGAGTACATAGAGAAGGTGTTGGAGAGGTATAAAATGCAGAATAAAAAACTAGTTAGTAGACATTTTAGCCAACCATTTCAAATTAACAAAGGAAATGTGTCCCAAGACACATAGGAAAATATAATACATTTTCAAGGTACCTTATTCATCAATAGTTGGCATCTTGAAGTATGTGATGGTTTGCACAATGCCAGATATTACACATCTAGTGGGAGTTGTGAGCAGGTATATGAAAAATTGAGATAAATAACATTGGGAGGCAGTAAAGTGGATTCCCAGGTATTTGAGAGGCACTACTACTCATGAATTATGTTTTGGGGGTTAAAATAATGTTCTATTGGGATATGCCGATTCAAATATGGCAAGTGATAAAGATAGAAGGAGGAGAACCACAAGGTATTCTTTTACTGTAGGTGGAACAATAGTAAGTTGGATTTCAAAACAAAAAAAGGTTGTTTCACTTTCAACAATAGAATCAGAGTATGTTGTTGCTACAAAGGCTAGTAAATAGATGATTTGGTTACAGAGGTTTATGGAGGAATTGGGAAAGAAGCATGAGAATAATAGGTTGTACTGTGACATCCAAAGTGTCATTAATATTGCAAAGAATGCAACCTTCCATTATAAGACTAAGCATATACAACTCAAGTACCATTTGATATGATCCATTTTGAAAGATGGACAAGTGAAGTTGGAAAAGATACATACTAGTCAGAATCTTCCAGACATGCTAACAACGATAGTAACGAGGGAGAAACTGAGTTCCTACTTAGTTTCCATTGGTATTCAAGCATGAAGGTAAATATGAGAAATTTGTTAGGTCTAAGTTAGATCATAGTCTAGAAGGTACAACATAAATGGAGTTGTTGTGATCAATCTCCAAGTGAGAGATTGTTGGTTTTGGATCCTGATTATATTCCTAGTTCACATGCAGGTCAAAGAGAAGACAACCTTCTTTTATGTATGAGGAAATTGTATTGTGGATGAGGGTGATAGTGAATATTGTATTCTGAGAGAAGAGATTGTGAGAGAAGGAAGAGGAAGTTATAACGGGTGTGTTGTAGGTAGTATCCCTTCATTTGATGGGTAATAAAAGAAGTACCTTGAAATTTCTCGGGTGGATGTAGTCTACACTAGGTGAACCACGTATATCGATGTCTCTATTGTATTGTGTATATTCTATGTTTTATTTCCGTATTTTTGTTTATTTATTGCTCCTCGATCCTGTTTTTCTAATTCTTCTTTCATTTGTAACTTTTCCCCTCTATTTATTTTTATCTGTAGTACTCATAGTAGTTTCAATATATTTCATTTTCCTTTCACCAACTAGTGTTGGTGGGTCTTGACTATCTCCCTCTTCTTCTTAAAAATAATGTATTAGAAAGTATTGTATCCAATAGACATCAGGTGGTCCATGAAAAGATGATTTGGGTAAAAACCCTTGATTTCATTTACAAATTTTAATTTTTATTGATCCAATTGAACTATGAATTCAACAATTTTAGAAATGCCTCTTAATAGAAATTTCCAATTTTTCCATGGCATTGGAATAAATTGTTTCTTTCTTTTCTCATGGAAGAAATGTACTGAGAATATGTATTGTCTTGTGACTTTTATGATAAACATTCTATCTGAAACATAATAAATGAGATGAAATGGCTTCTCACTAGAAAAATATATTATTACCATAGTATAATGATCCATTTTCTCATAACTCCCATTTTTATCTAGGAATTTTGATGCTTCCAGGGATAATCTATATGTTTTTGGACCAAATATGAGTTTCTTGAAAACATAAATGAATCCATTATAAACTTCATAAAAAATGATAATTAACCCTCTATCTGTAGAGGTCTTGGTACCACATTAGTACTAGATCAATTTCATAGCCAACCCTCTTTTCGATACTCAGACCTTTAAAAAAATGACAATAGGTGATAACAAATATCAAGTATGAAGACATGTAGAAGCATTTTATTTTCCTTGATATTTTCTAATTATGAGGAGATTTTATAGAAATTATCTTCGCCCAATCGAAGATTTCTTTCTCATGAACTGTAAAATATAAAATGTAAAGGGATAACCGAGGAATTGTCATTGTTGATTCCTAACATGTAACTTTGGTAAAGAGCCATGCAATTTATTTATAAGGATTTTTAAGTGGATTGACTTGAATATTCGATAAATCCTACAACATCATGGCAGGATATTGAAGGTATTCTTGAAAAATTTCAATTCTATAATTTTTTTTCCTTAGGGAATTGTCTAGCTTCATCCCCTTTGAGTGTGATGGTTGGCTCAGGGAGCCTTACAATCCTTATGAAAACTAATGGTGATAAGGAAACATGATATTCCCATTGATGTTGAATCACTCTCTGGCTCTGTTCATACTTATCAACACACCAAGAAAAAATTTCCCTAGAGTCAAAAACCTTAGGTATGCACCATGCTAACACGATGCCTAATGTCTAGACTATATTTTCATTCCTTTATAGTAGTGACAACGAATAATAACAATAATAATACCTAGACCACTTGAACCTCTATTCCCCTCACCCAAATAAGTTCAAAGTATCCCCACATATGTGTTCTCTTGCTTTCATTTCCATGTTGTTTGAAAGTTTGCAAAATTTTGTATATTCACTTTGAAACATTGATTTCAAAGTAAATCCCTTTTTGATAATATAACCCACAACTCCTTTTTCGATGGAATAATTAATATGAATTGAATGAAGGACTACCATGAGAAATATTCCATTAATAATGACCTTTAAAAATTAATTAAATATTATCTTTCATAAGATTAGCATTAAATAAAGTCTTGGGGAAAGTACAAACTAATATGTGTAATTCAGCGGAGGATCGGACATAGATCTCAAGAAGTGAAGTAACTAACGTGATCTTGTCAACCAATGACCCTGTGGTGATATTGAAAATAAATTAAGTATTTATCTATCAAGAGATTCGAGAGTCGGTCGAACTCGTAAAAAATACAAAAAATGAAATGGGGAAACATGACCCCATGACTCTGCCAACCCACGAACCCATTGTACTAAGAAAATTTGAAAATATTATGAGTAAAGTGAAAAATGAGGGTCATGAAAGAGATTAATTGAATGAGAATGGTGATACCAACCCGTGGACCCACCATTATGAAAGAACTTAAGAAATGGCTAAGTCATAATGCAATATGAATACGAAGAAGAATACAAGTGCGTTTCATGTAACACAAAACTTGATGGGGAAGGTTATGAACCTGCTATGAATTGAAAAAAATTCTAAGTAAAGAAAAGGTAAAAGTAAAATATGTGATCTTATATATAGGTCAACAATTCTTTAGTCAATTGATAAATCTTTACGAAAAAGGCCCAGTTACAGAACACATTCAACAACTCCAAAATCTCAGTCTCAAGGACACTTTAAAGGAGAACATTCAAGATGAGGTGCATCTTCAAACCTAAATCCCCTAGATAAAGATTTCAATATGTCAAGGAATGTGGAAAACGAAAATATTGTTGCTATAATGGTTTCCACTAAAAACTATAGAGAGCACCATGTTCCCTCTCCTAAACCCACTCAACCAAAAATTTTGACACCTCAACAAATAGATGAAAGAAGAGAAAAGGTATTATGTTTCAATTGTGATAACAAGTATAGTAAGGGGCATAAATGTGATGATAAGAAATTATTCTACATAGACTATGAAGAGGAATAGGATCAATAATTGGAACCATCATAGTATCTATATCTAGAAGAGACTACTCCAATGATATATTTTCATGAATTGGATAACATTAGTACTCCAAAAAACCTCAATATACAAGGATACATAAAATATAAAAAGGTAATAGTGTTGATTGATTTTTGTAGTACCCATACCTGCATCAATTACAAATAAGAAAAATATCTCAATTTATTTGTATTTCTAGCGCCATAGTTTCAAGTAATGATTGCAGATGGAGTTACCATAATTTTTTTTTGGAAGTGCCATAGTATTTTTCTCAATATGGGGAAGCATTTATTGGATAGTCCCACGATTTCCATCCAAATGGGTGGTGTTGATGTTGTATTAGGGGTCTAATGGTTACAATAATTGGTAACAATGGTCCTTAATTTTCGAGATATTTTCATGAGATTTTCCTTAGAATGAAAGGAAATTGAGCTTAGAGGTATCCAAGGGAAACTCTCTAAAGTGATAAGCTCTAATAGCATGAAACAATTACTCAAAAAGGGACATTGTGGTGTAATTGCACAATTTTTCTCACTAGATGTTAAAACATATATAGCATCTACTATAATGGATATCCAACTATTTATCAACATCCATTCCAAGGTATTTGGAGAGATTCCTAAGGGTATTCCACTAGCTCAAGGTCATGATCGTGTTATTCATTTGTAACCCAGAAATGTACCACCTAAAATTAGGCCTTACAGGTATCCATATGCACATAAGAGTGATATTGAGCATATGATACAAGACATGTTAGAGATTGGCATCATTCAACCTAGCCAAAGTTCTTTCTCTTCACCCATAGTGATGGTTATGAAGAAGGATTGATAGGATACAACCACAAGTTTTTCAAGAACTATTGTCAAATAGTGGCACCTCTATTGGGCCCTTCATTTTTGGGTAAGAATTGCGCAAGTTTTGATTAAGCATGAGTCGCACAAACTTCATCAAAGGATGGAATAAAGAATAAAAGAAAAGCAGTTGTGGAAGCCAGTGCAACGCCAACTAAGCAACAAATGGCTGCAACAGAACAAGGAAGCATGTAAGCTGAGAAGGAAGACACAACCCAGATTTATATAGGGCTGAATATAATTGTAAAAGGGTTGGGTTGTTGTTGTTGTTGTTGTTCATTCAGTCCGTTGGTTGGGTTAGAGTTGGGTTGAGTCATGTTTATCAGAGTCACCTAAGGTTTTGGGATTAGTTGTTGAAACTCATTGTAAGTCGAGAAGAGACAAACCAGAGTCTGTACCAAACCTTTCTATGAAACTCTAAGTCTGTAATGAAGGAAAGATCCGGAAGCTAATATGAAGGAGAACCAAATTTTCAAAATATGATGTGTCTTTGTATGTTTACTTATGCATTACATTGTTCCTTTATGGTTTATGAGTTTTTTTTTATGGTTCTATGGTTAATCATTGTTCATAACGTAAGTGGGTTCAATTCTTGTGGTTAGATGTTTCAGATCTAATGTTGCCTCTTGCGCAAGAACAAGAATGATTTCTGAATGATCTATGGATTCTCTTTAGTATTTTCCCTATGCTTCCCTCTATTTATGTCTCAGCAGTGCTTCGGGTGAGACTTCTTCTCTTTGGAGGAGATGAAAATGGCAGCACTCTAGACTACATGATACCTTTTGTTGGTAACCTAAGAAGGACCCTGGTCTGATCAAATTCACACCAACAAAATGGTTTCGTTGCCAGGATACGTATTAAAAGGGAACCTGTAGGAAGAATGTTACCGCCAATCCATAGATATGGCATCGATCAATGGTGGGAAATAAATTGTGATGCCTTCATGTGTAAATAAGTTGAACTAAGAAGAAAATAAGTGGGAACTACTAGCGAAGCAATCTTTTACTCAGAAAGATCAAGCGACCAGTACGATATTTTCTAGATTAAATTCCTAGAAGAATTTTTTCACTGGATCAAGAGACTCCAAGAATCTCCAGAGTTCTAGGGACGGGTCAAGAAGATCTGCATGTGGGATACTGACAAGTTAGTATCACTCCACAGGATGGATTTCCAAGTCACACAAGCTATGGATTTCTAGGTTAGCACCATGATAGAAGGATACATAATCAAATTTGCAGCTGAGAACCACCGGTCTTTCTCGTGGGCAGAGGAAATTTTCAAGAAAGGTGCAAGGGAAAGACTATTAAGAGAGATCCCCCTATGGATTAAGGCTTTCTTGGTGGAGGAAAGGATGTGGATAATGTCCCCAACTGAGAAGGCAGCGTAAAAACCCTCGCTTGGGGTAGGGCGAGATGGGAAGAGAGTCATGGCATGAGGAAGGGGAAGGGTTCTTCGACAAATGGGGGGGAAACAACAAGAAATGGATTCGAGAGGTGAGTGAGCCTTGAATAGAGCCACCATAGTTGAGAAATGGTGGTGCTCCAAGATCAAGAAAGCCACAAGATCAAGAAAGCCACAAGACAATCTAAAAATTTGAGGAAAGAAGGAGGATCGGGAGAAATCGAGGAAAGACAGATGGAAGAACTGCAGAGGATGAGAAGATAGGAATGACTGGCCAGTCAAAGAGTAAATGAGAGAGAAGAAAAGAGAGCAAGAAGTCCCCAGGAGGCAAGATGAGAAGGAGAAAGCACGGATATAAGAGAGGAGGAAGCCGACATGAATCTTGGAGGAGAAAGAGAAGATTCAGCCTTGATAACAGGAGAGATCGGGGATCCAACTGAAGAGATCATCCCAGTGGAAGCTAACGAGACCCCCTTGTTGGCCCTTGACCAAGTTTTGGGATAGCCTAGGTCATTTTGACCTATTTTGGAACTGCGACAGCTAGTCCAAGACGGATCGCCAAGCGAAGCATCTCGGTCCACTTTTGGTCACCTATTAGGGTTTTTGGGTTAATGTAATGGGAAAGGGATGTCGACCTGTGGGTTTACCCATGATTAGGCCCACTTTTGTAATGTATACATAGATGCTTAGGATATATATAAGTAGCAATGAATCTATGTGATGTATTGCAAATTACTTAGTGTTAATAGTTGGATCTGTGTGATCGGAAGTGGATTGTAAATGCTATGTGCATGATCGCAAGAAGCTTGCAAGGCTAAGTGCAAGTTGTTGTAAGAGGCTTTGTGCTGAAGCAAGGAAGAAGGATCTAGCGAGCTGCGTAGATCTTTTGTCCTTTGAAAAAAAGGGTTTTTGTGCTCTGTGCTGTAACTGACGATTGAAGATACTAATAAAGAACAAGAGTTGGTGGACGTAGCCCCAGGGTGGGGGTGAACCACATAAATATGTGTGTAATGCTCTATGCTTTGATTCATTGTGTTTATCTCTGCTTATGCTATGTGATTTTGATATATTCACTTATGCTTTGTGCTTCTTAGATATATATGATTATTAGATATGATGTATGTGTGAGTGCTTAGTTTTGATCTGCAGGACATGATGTATTACTGTTTCTAAGTGTTGAGATATTGTAGATCTAAGTTAATATTGTGATGCTCTGTGCTATCTAGAAAGTAGATTAAGGGTTGGATATTAATGGTTGACTGATGCTAAGTGCATTGTAAGTAGTATAATCACAGATCTTTGTCCTAGCTAATATTGCAAACACCTGAGTCTTGCAACCACCCCTGCCTCTACCTCGGGTGAGACTTCATCTTCTTTGTAGGTGTTTTCGAAATGACCGGTAGTTAGGGTTTTGTTGGTGTTCTCTTGAGCATTGAACCCTGGGTCTGTCCTTCTATGCCAACAAATGGTTCCATTGCTGGGACCTGAAACTGTGATTTCTGGGAACCGAAGTAAAGAAAATAAAATCTCTGTGCATAGATCTACTGCTAAAGTGAGTAGTATCGGGACCTGAAACTGTGATTGTTGGGTACTAGAGAAGAAGAATCTTTGTGAAAAGTAAGCTCTGTGCGTAGATCTTTTGCCCTAGTGCATAGCGTCCTACCTAACCTGTGAAGCTTTGTGCCAAGAAAGAAAGGTCAGATCTGAAGAAAAGAGGTCATATCTGCAAGAAAGAGGTAAGATTTGTAAGTGTTGTTCTCTGATAAAGGTAAGAAAGTTCTAGATCTGAAAGCTTTGTGCTCTGTAAAAATAAGACTAGTAGAAATTTTTGTTTCTAAAAGCATGGATCTAGGTATTCTTGGTAGATTATGTCCTAGCTTGAAAACTAGGTCATTGTTAGATGAAAGAAAGTTTTATATGAATAGATATGATAAGTATAATGATAGATATGTTATACCTATGCATAGAAAGAATGTTTGGACTAACAAATGGATGCAGGATCCTAGAAAGAATTTATTGCAGATTGACCCCTATGATCCTGGTGTGAAGTACATAAGAGGTTGGGGATCTGTTATAAGAAAAAGAGGATTAACCCTCTGTTATAGTTGTAGAAGACTAGGACATCTAGCTAAAGAATTCCCTAGTGGAGGACCCAGTTGTCTTTGTTGAAAAGATCTAGATCACGAAGTATTGGATTTCCCTAGAATGATTGCTAAGATTGAAAAAATGAATCTGCATGAAGAAAACCCTAAAGAAGATCCAGAAATAGAAAAACCCCAGAAAGAATCAGAGAATATGTTACTGCAGATGAAATACACCTTGAATGACCACTGACATGTTGGATTAGTAGAGATATTTAAAGAAAAAGAATGCATCAAGGTAATAATAGGAGACTTCGGCATTGATTGTGTTTTGGATGAGGAAACACAGGTGAATGTTATGATAGAAAAAACTTGGGAAGCTATAGGGAGACCTGCTGTGACTCCATCTCTAGGAGGAATAGGGTTATTTAGAGGAAAAATGGTAAACCTATGTGGAAGGCTCACTCAGATATCTATGAATGCCAATGGAACTTCGAAAGAGGAAGATTTTGATATTATCAAATTCATTGAGGACATTGCCCCGTTTACTATGTTACTTGGAAATCCTTGTATTGAAATAGATCAAGCTAGCAAGAAGGAATACGAAAAAGTTTTAGAACGATAAATACAAGAGCTAAAAGACTTCATGACCAAAAGGATCGCATAGTTGATTGAAGAACATGAGAATAGGTCGAAGCCATATCACACTATGAATTCGGATGTTGAAGTTATCAGAACGCCAGAGGACTCATAGAAGACTGAAGTTTCTATCTCAGATAAAGAAGAGATGTTATACCTGAACCCTAAGAAAGAACGTCAACAATGCGAAGTGACTATATCCAAAGAAAGTAGGAATCAAAATGGGAAAAGAACTACTCAGGTGAAGCTCACTGGAAAGAAAGCTAGAAAGTTAAATAAGAAGAGGGCGAAATTGCAGGAGACTCCAGATGGAACATCACAGAAATAAACTTCATAGAATTTGAGCTTCGTCGAGATATCAGAACAATGACATGGGTCACTTCACCATGGCGAAGTAATATAGCCATTGGACCAATATGCCTGTTTGAATTCCACCCCAAACGAACAGAAAATCATTAAAGTATCACCACCAGATCATTGGACAGCTCCAGAATGAATAGAACAGAGTTAACGGAGGCCCCATACCCATTGCAATAAGACCATTGCTGAGATTACCTATTTATCTCATCGCGCCATTCCTGAAGAACACTTTTTCCAACTGAGAAATTGAAGCTCGCAGACTAGAAAGTGTCTACAATGATCATCACGTCCTTGTTATTGATTCTCGTGCAGTGCACAAGATCATTGTGATCCCAATTATTTATTCCGTTCGTGTATGTCCGACAAACTCACCACAATCGAAGATTCCATCACATAATTACTCCTTGATTTAATGACTGAGAGAGTCATGTCAGAAAGAGGAATGTCCACTGGAATCCAAGCATCATCGACAAGACGACTAGCAGCTTCTTCATCCATTTCCTGAGCAGGATCGTCTCGACAGGTCGACAAGAAGCCTACTACACATAGAGACGATTTGGCGAACGCTAAAGTAATTCCGAGAAATTTTCCTACTTACCTACCCCCTTTACATGGTGAAATCAACCGTGATAGTGTGCCTTGAGAATTTGAGTATGCTATGGTTACTACATACCTGCCAAAAGGGGTGCGTGCAGTTCGTTCTGATTAGGACAAGCTCGCAACATTGAAATTTAGCGACTTCAATCTCGGCGACAGGAAATTATACAGTATGCTCGCTCTGTGAAAGTATCTAATGAAGACGAAGGGAAAGAACTCGAAGATCGTCCCACTGTCTTGGACCCATAACCTTGCACAGTCAACATTGTTGAATGTCATGAAGATCTTGCACTTTGGCAGACACCAAGAGGTGAATGTGTGTGTAAAGATACTTCTGTCTTGCTATCACGGAGGATACTTGTGGTTGAACTGCGGTGTCATGGTGGATCCCACCTTGATTAATCATATCACAGGACTCAACATGAAAGGACTTGATCCACAGGAGTTATATCTGAGAAAGACCACTGACAGAGCACTAGCAGTGAAGATCAAAGAAACCTATGGAGATGTCGAGAAGGGCATGTGAGGCTACAAGGTAGCCTCTATTCAAAATAGCATAGTGCAACTTTCCTATCAACTAATCGTAGGCAAGCTAGTCCACAAGAACCAGCCCACCCAGGTAACTAGGTTCGTAGTCGATCTCATAGGGAAGTGCGCAGAAGGACTTCAAATGAGTTGAGCGAAGTACTTGGTGAATCATCTTGAACTCGATTACAGGGAAGCACAAGACCAAGGGTATGAGTTCCATTTCAGATTGGATTTTCATACTAATCACCTTCATAGCATGGGAGATGTCGGAGGGTCCCACTTTCCTAGAGATCGAGCCATTTGAACCTTTGGCTGTGAGGTTCAGTACCCTATGGTACTTGAATGATATGAACAAGAAATGGCAGTCGAATGTCATCTTCCACATATACTACAACCAGATGAAGACCACCATCTAGGCTATGCCTTGCATTACCCCAAATACGCTCCACATATTCAGACCCTTAATGAAGTTCAACGTGGATCGCCACTTCATGTATATAACAACGCGAGCTGGCGAACATAAGAAACCATTGTAGTCTTATTACAAGTTGACTGAAGAAGACCTCGAAGATATCACCAAGGATTGGTTAGCAAACCTTCTCATTCCAGCGAACCCCGCAGAGTTGTCCAATGTTGATAGCCCAGAGACTGTACTAGACACACCAGGACCAAGCAAAATGAAGAAGCCTGAAGAGGTTTACAAAGTAGACAGTGCATCTGTAAGGAATGCCTATATCACACCAGACGAAGGAGGTGATGTCGAAGAGATAGAAGGCGCATAAATTGAACAACAGAAAGCCGAAGTACCACCACCTAGGGATGAAGAAGACTCATCAAAGAAAAGGAAGGTATCATCTCTGAAAGCATCCTCCCGAAAGAAGCCTAGGACCCCTATAACCAAGATGTGAATTTCCCTTACATTGGATGACTTTGATTTCATCATTGCAGTAGTGAATGATGCTTCAAAGGAGATATTATAGAATCAAGAGGCGAAGCATGAACAAATGTATAACTGTATAGAGATTGAACTCCAAGGAGTTCAGTAGGCACTCCATTTCACCATGCAGTACACACCGCGCCTCTGACAGTAGGGACTGTAGAACCAGGAGACGAACTAACCTGACTTCACTAGATTGCTAAAATGGCCAAAGCTCACCTTCGACAAGCTTAAGAAGACATAGAACAAACCACCTAGGCTCTCACACAGGTACAGGGAGTACTTGTCATGCAGTGTAGTGTTGTCAAAAGAGAAAAACTTTCTTTTCAATTACAGTGGGATAAAGAGAAAGTAGAGCTACAACAAAGCAAGGAATAGTTGCTCGTAGAGCAACTTGAAGTAAAGGAACTAGTCAATAGAGCACTACACTCTGTGACTGTTATTGAAGTACCAGTTGAAGAGAGAGTTCCATAAAAGGTGGCCTAGATTGAAGACGTTATACATAAGCTACAACAACGCATTGCTGATATAGAACTCTGTGTTGTGCCCGAGACCCCCCAGAAGATAAGACACCAGCGAGAAGCAACTTCTCGAAGCACAGTTGACCGATTGAAATCTCTTTCCTCGGAGTGCAAGAAACTCAGTAACCAGAGTGCCCAAATCTATGAGAACCTTACAAAGAATCCGGAGAACCTTACAGAGAATCTGGAGTTACAGGCGCTAGAGTCACAACTCTAGGAAGCAAAGTAGCATGCAGATACATTACAAGCATAGCTGAAGGCTCTGTCTATAGTGGATAGAATAAAAAAATCTCATGAACAATGCACATCTCAACAACAAATACACATGATCCAAAGAAAAGTGATGGAAGTCACTCATCGCATCCAACTGGTGCAAGACAAGACATGCATATTATTTGCTGAGATCGAAATCTAGGGAGAAAAACTTAAGAAAGTGGTCATCACTACAGAACAACACCTAGAAGGACTAGTAAACGACATAGTGATCCTAGAGTTCACCCATCAGGAGGCCACAGGGAAGCAACAGGTTGAAGAAGCTCGAGCCAAGCTCAAGGAATTCGAAGAAGAATTGTGCAGACCAGAGTGACTCGGGACACATCACAGGTGAGTGTTAGGGGCCTATTGGCCCTTGACCAAGTTTTTGGATAACTTGGGTCATTTTGAACTATTTTTGAACTGTGACATCTAGTCAAAGAAGGACCACCAAGAGAGGCATCGTGGCCCACTTTTGGGCCCCTATTAGGGTTTTTGGGTTAATGTAATGGGAAAGGGATGTCGACCCATGGGTTTAGCCACGCTTAGGCCCACTTTTGTAATGTATAAATAGATGCTTAGTCTAGATAGAAGTAATAGTGCATCTATGTGATGTATGGCAGACAAATTAGTGCTAATAGTTAGATCTGTGTGATTGGAAGTGGATTGTAAAATCTCTGTGCATGATCAAAAGAAGATTGCAAGGCTAAGCACAAGTTGTTGTAAGAGGCTTTGTGATGAAGTGTAAGGAAGAAGGATCTAGTGAGCTGCACAAATCTTCTATCCTTTGCAAAGAAGGGATTTTGTTCTCTATGTTGTAACTAACGATTGAAGATACTAATAAAGAATAAGAGTTGGTGGGCATAGCCCCAGGGTGGGGGTGAACCACGTAAATATGTGTGTAACACTCTGTGCTTTGATTCATTGTATTTATCTCTGCTTATGCTATGTTCTTTTGATATGTTCACTTATTCTTTGTTCTTCTTAGATATATATGATTATTAGATCTAATGTATGTGCGAGTTCTTAGTGTTGATCTACAGGACCTGATGTATTACTGTTGCTAAGTGATGAGATACTGTAGATCTAAGTGAATATTGTGATGCTCAATGCTATCTGTGAAGTAGAATAAGGGTTGGATATTAATGGCTGACTAATTATAAGTGAATTTTAAGTAGTATAATCACATATATGTGTCCCAGCTAAGGTTTTAAAAACTTGAGTCTTGCAACCACCCCTGCCTCTACCTTGGGTGAGACTTCATCTGCTTCATAGGTGTTGCCGAAAGGGCCGGTAGTTAGGGTTTTGTTGGTGTTCTCTTCAAGTTTGAACCTAGATCTACCCTTCTGTTCCAACACCCCTAGATCAAAGAAATCTTCCCCAAATGTAGTGGCGCCAGCCCTGAATCATCCATACCCCAAGTGCCTTCTATACAAGCAGTAAGTTCGACACTAAATTCTCATGCAAGTTCTGTTCCAGTTCAATTAACTAACTAGTCACAACCAGGAAGTGCAAATACAGGGAGGATATTGGGATTCCCCGGTAGATCACAAGCATGACCATTAGGGTTCATATTCATACTAACAACAAGATCAACAATGGCTAGCCATGCCGGAGGTTCGATTTCCCAATACCCATAATTTTGGGGTAAGGGAGATGAACACTGTTAAGCCCTAATATTGGATCATTACCCCTTAATGGGGGCATATTATATTAGTAATGTTATTTTATTTATGTCGGATTTAGGCCATTAGTTGTAATTATACCTCCTAGTCTCCTATATATACCAAGGAGACATTTTCATTTTGAAT
>JZKD02S1902844.1:339056-354380 GCA_000966675.3 Picea glauca | reverse complement strand
AGACTAGGAGGTTTTAATGGCCTAAAGCCGACATAAATAAAATAACATTACTAATATAAATCACAACTAATGGCCTAAAGCTGACATAAATAAAATAACATTACTAATCTAATATTCCCCAATTAAGTGGTAATGAGCCAATATTAGGGCTTAACAGGCTCTATCCTTGGCACTGAAACAGTGGTGAAGAGGCCCAGAACGGGGGTCTCACCAAACAAAACCCTAAAACCACAACCCCTTGAATCTACTGCTCACCGGACCCATGCCATGACCAAAGCCACCACTATCATTGACATTAAAGATGACCCGAAGCCTGAAACATTTCCTTGCACAATCATTGTTGAGCACCCTCCACCACCACTCCAATTACCAAACCTCCTCACTACCATTCAACATCATACCAAAACCTCAAAGCCAATGAAACTTGACCACCCAGAGAGAGAGGAATGACAACCCCCATGGAAAGCCAGAGGATCCCCCAAGCCAATATTAGAAGTTCTCGACCCCGATCCCAAAATAGCAGGGCAGAGCACGATGCAGGATGTTCCAAATCTAAACACCTAGGAAAAACAACCTAAGTCTTTAGCATAAGAGGAAGCCGCTTGAAGAAGAAAAGATCCAGGACCTGACCATAACTAGGAAATCACATCACCACCCAAGGGTGAGAATTCCCAAGAAATCATGCCGCATGATGTAGAAATACCTGAAGATAAAAAGATACCAGATGTGCACAACGAGCCAGACTCAACAACGGAGCTAGATAGAATATCCATGCGAGCGCAAATGGAGAAAGTCCTCCAGAACCCCCAACAATGTGCATAATTGATGCAGCTCTACATAACCAGAACTGAGGTTTTGACGCTGTTGAAGGAAAATCTCCCTGCGGATAGGTATATCTCCTCAAAGAGCTAGACTCTTAACTCTAAGAAAGAAAGTGCTTATCATGGTCACTGACTTCCTTTTAGATCTAGGGGGACTAGTTTGTGAGAAGGAAGGAGAAGAGAAGTACCTTTTACTAGTGTTTGTCCCTGCACGCTCCAAATTGAGCTCTAATCTTTCGCTCCTCGATAAGCCCTGTAGAAAAAAAAAGTACGACCACTTCCTACTCTATCAAGATTAGTCTGAAATAGGTCTATCTACTAAAGAGACAAATTCATGTGAGATTGAACATGGATTAGAAAGAAATAGGCCAAGCAAATTATATTAATGAGGACAAAACATTGCTTACAACCATAGATGAATTGCAGCAGTTTCGTCAAGTCCTCCTTGTCTACCCCTTTCTCAAAAGATCCATGATCCGAATGATGATAGCTTCACCAATTTCTCCTTATGAGATCATAGGTCTCTTGCCTCCAAAATATCTCTGTTCCAGCACCACTTATAAGATCATAATTTTGGTGTGATTCTCCTTTTTCAGTTCTCCTTTTCACCATGAGAAATCTTGCTTATATAGCCTTGGAGAGGCTTTAAACACTTGAGATATCCTTGGGGAAGTTGAGTATTTTCCTCCTTTAGTTGAGGATCTTCCCTAAGATAATGGCTGGACGAGGGATTCAAATCCAACTACCTTCCAAGAATGAAAGGATCCTTCCCCCATTCATCTCAACAACTTAACTACTGCCCAGAATAGGCAGCACTCCCTCAAAAGGGCTATCAGAGCACTGTAGTGCTCCCCAGTAGGCTTAAGGGGGGTTCCAGCACTCCTAAAGATACCAGTGCTCCCTAGAAGGTCCAAAGGAGATTTATAGCGCACCCAGACAGTGTAAGGGTGGGTGCCAACACTCCCAGAAGAGGTATAGGGGAGCGCTCCCCTCCAAAAAATTAGTTTCTGAGTGTTTTCAGACAGCAAAAGGTTCATGAGCCTAGTTAACCTTTCCTCCTCTTCCAAATCAAGTGTTTGACATGTGCCAAGTGTCCTCCTGATTTCGTTTACAGGCATGACATAGGCATCATGGCAGGATGCTTCCGTGATACTTGCGACACTTGTGAGCAAAATGAAACACTTGCGACCTTTGTAATGATGACACTTGCAACACTATTAAAGTGAGTATTTTTTATGTGTAACAGATTGCCCCCCAAAGTATGAAGTTAGAAGACAGGAACTGATAACTAAAATGCTTTGTAGACTTTCAAGCAAGGGTATAGACACAGAGAACCTGACAAAAGTTGCACACAAACATCCAACAAATATTATGACATGTTTCAAACCCAGGGAAAACATACCTATGCTTGGGTGATCAAGACTTGCAAGATATGGACGCCATAAAATACACTGCGGATCCATAATTGTATTGATAAAAATGTATAGCCACTGAAAATACACTATGGATCTAGACTCTTATGACATGAACTGATTGCAGCCACGAAGAATACACAGTGGATCTATGAGATTACAAGGCATAGCCATGACCAATACAAAGTGGATCTATGTAACAATATATGTGTCATTGTTCAAAAGAAACTCCATCACAACCTGGGCAAAGTACATATCAAAGTGATCACTCAATCTAGGGTATTCTTTACGATCTCGATGTAGTACGAATCTAACCATGTGAATAGATGTCCTGATGTCAAACATGGCAGAAACCACTTGATTACCGGTCAATGATGTAAACCATTAACAAGCGCGAGGGAGATCACCATTAATATCAATGATTCCCAAGGTACTCTAGTACATTCCAACGAATGTGAATGGATGAGATGAAGTCGAATATACGTGGAATCATCCGATCAGAGGTCAATGATGTAAACCCACAATCAGATGTGAGGAGGCCTGTCATTGAGGCATGCAGTTCCCAAAGTACTAACTGGTTTCTAAGTCTAGTTTCTGGATAATGTGTTGAAGTCGAAAAGAATAGGCTCATCGAAGGAGGGCCTTGATGTATCCCCCATCAATGACACGAAACAGACATAGAGATGTAAGTGGTAGATCAAATGAACATGGACTGACATGGGTATTGAGACAAGATATTTGTGATGGATGACTCTCAAGGTGGATACTTCCCTTGAACACTGAGGCACAACAACAGAAACATGACATGGACCAAAACACGATAATGCAGTGGATACTGTGACTTTCGTCGGGTGACCCAAAGGAGTAAGAAAAACTCAGAGGATTGGTTCAGTGTAGAGGTTCAGCGGATTAAGATGTGCACAAAGACAAAGTGTCGTGTTCAAGGGAGACTCTAAGAGTTACTTGGTAATGTTCTAAAAAAAAACTGCTTGGCTTGCTTCTTTCAATTTTTTCCCCCATCCAGATAGACGAGTACCTCTTTTTAATTTAATGAGCTAGAGGAGGATAACACATGCTTGATAAAACTCACCTTCGGTAATTTCCTCTTCTTTTGTTTAACGAACTGGAAGAAGTAAGGGTTCGATCCCATATGGGCTTGTTGATGTTTTGTTTAGCGAGTCCAAAGACAGAAAACTCGAAGGTTTTTCATGATTATAGAGTCTGTAAAAACACTTAAAAGAGAACTCTCTCAGTTCCTTTCTCATAAAGTAGTCTGACGAGACCGAAAAAGAGATAAACTATTGCTCAATTTTTTCTTCAAATACTTTAACGAGCGTGAAAAGAACAAGGTCGCTCGGTAATCTTTTCATCTTTAGAGAGTCTGAAAAGAAATTAAAGATGACTCTAGTGTTGTCCTTTTTTGTAATGTTAGTCTCGCGAGGCCGAAAAAGAGATGAATTATCACTCGAAAGATGCCCTTTCAAACCTTTTAACGAGTGGGAAAGGAAGCAAGATCACTCAACGATCTTTTCATGTTTAGAGAGTCTGAAAAGAGATTAAAGGAGACTGCAGAGGGTTCCTTTTTCGTGTATCCATACAGGTCCGAAAAAGAGATAAAAGTCTACCTGGATGCATTCTCATGTATTTAAGAGCACGAGAATGAACAAAGACTAAGCTCGGTATGCCCCCAGCTTGAAAGCTAGTGTCTTAACTCCAGAAAGATCATCAAAGGCTGGAGACATGCCCTCCAAGATTCGATTCATTCACCGAAGGGTGGATGAAAAGAAGGTTCAAGAGAGGTGACTGTTTCATTTTTTAACGAGATTGACACAGGAAAAGAACTATGCTCAAGGCCTCTATTTAATTTTTTAACAAGCTTGCCACAGAGAAGAGAAACTATGCTCATGGTTGTGTCTGGATCATGGCTTCCAAGAGGATAATGCTCTGGAAGGGTACCATGTCAAAGGATAAAACATGGTCATGGCCTCCAGGAGATCTTCGCTGGATGGAAGATAATCGCTCGAGAAGGAACACATGTCAGGGGTCATGATGGGAGTAAGGAGATCAGGCTCCAACAATCCTACCGAAGAAATCACCATGTCCACTACCGGATCCAAATTGTTGGAAGTTGAAATCATGGGAGATGATGAAAAACCAACACCAGGAGGGGAGATAGACGGTATATCTGCCCGAATTTCTTCACGAGGGGGAAGAAAAGAGGATCGGTGACAGTTAGTATCCCGAGGTAACTTGTCAATGCGAAACGTTTCTGGAATAGATTCATCCGAAAGAAAAATTGGGGAAATGTAGTCGATCACAGACGATAAGGAACTTAATCATGATTGCATCAAGGAAATGTCAGGCGCCAACAGATGTTGGTCATATGACGAGGGAGAAGTGGATTGGGTAGAAATGTATGATGTTTTGGCTGGACTAAGTGGCACGGTGTCACTTAGTGCATCGAATTCCAAAGGACAAGGTACAATCCAAGGGTCAGATGATTCCAAAGATTGATAAGCCATGGTCGAAATCATATCGATGGTGGCAATGTGATGTGTAGTGGGTGGAAGTGGTGTAGGGAAGGTACCCATGAGGCTAGAATCTTTCAGTAAGCCAACACCAACGCTTTCATACGTGATCTTGTGGTCTCCCAAGAAAGGAATATTGTTGGTAGTGGGAGCATGAGCATCGGTCGTGCAGAAATCCAACTGATCAACAGTGACAATTTTTCCCTGGAGAGGAAATTGTACACATCAAAAGACCGACGAGGCAATGATAGTCATAGCATAAAACCAAATTATTCCAAGTAACAAGTTGTAATCGAGGGGAGAATCAACCACCTCGACATCAATAGTAACGGTTTTTCCACCCAATTGGATGGGCAAGGACTGTAAAATCCCATGGGGATGAAAACCTCGCCCATCGAAGGCGTGTAACATCGTTGGGGATTTGTTGAGTGCTGGTGATTTTAAACCTTTCCAACACGCTAAAGACATGACACAAGTTGAGGCTCCCTCATCCAGAATAGTTTGATGGATTTGTTGATTGTGAACAACAACATCAACTTGGAAAGCAAGTTGGTGGGAGAGTCGAGACACATAATTATCGAGGATAAACATGATTTGATTGGATGACTTAGGATCAACAACACCAAGAGCGGTCAAGATCATTCTATGTTGACTGGGGCAGTGCTATAGAACTTCAAACATAGACATAGCACATGGTGCTTGAGCCAAATATTCAACGATGTTGTAGTTTTGGGCAGCACGTGAACTAGGATTAAAGGTAGGTTTGCAGATAGTGCTCTTAGGAGGGCGTAAGATAGAGTCAAATGTGGTTTTCTCAATCTGGAGTGGTTTAGACGGAGGAGTAACCAAAGGAAGACTAACAGAGGATGATGATGGATCTGGTAAAGTGCCGGCACTGTTAGTGTCTTTTCCTTTGTCAGGGTTACCTGGTGTGTCATAGGTCTTAGAGCGAGTGGTCAAATTGATCCCATTAAACATATAAATATGTGCACTCAACAAGGCCTCATCATTATGATCGCTAGAACTGCCCCCAAGAGAGGGGGTTTGAGCAACCATGGATTGCTGTTGTGGAAAAGGTTGAGTAAGCACAGTGGGTTGTGACTTCCCTTGGAAAATTTTGGCCACTTCATTGCGAAGTGGAAAATCTCGAGTGTAGTGATCGTCACCACAAACGATATACAAGAATTTCAGTTTCCGTTGTGGTTTCTTTTCGGTAGAAGGTGTTTGATTTTTGGGTTGTTCATTATTATTTTTTGATTTATTCTTTGTCTTCTTCTTACCTCTAGATTATTGTGAAGGGGCAGATTGAATTGCATTCACCTCAGAGATCTGAGTTTGGGGGGAGGCAGAGGAGGGTGAAGTTAATTTGGAAAGAGATTGAGTTTTGATGGAACCGATAACACCATCTGCATGAGATGAGGATGATGGCTTAGAAGGGTCGGTATTGGCTCGAGCAACATTCGGAAGAAAATCATACAAAGTACCAGATTGGGAATAAACCAAGTCTAAGTATTGAGCCTAAGCAATGGCTTGTTCCTGTTTGACCGCACCACCCATAGCGACATCGCGAGTGATCGAGGGTAACAGTGATTTAGTAAACCATTCTGCCAAGATCATGTCAAGAATGACTGCCTTGATCATCCTTCGTCGTCACCTCCACTCATGAATATGGTCATAGATATGCACAGAGTTAGTTGGACAAAGGGAGGTCAAGAGTTTAGTACCCGTCTTTTAGCGAATAGGTAGTTGAAAGTGCGTGAGGAAAGAGATCGCAAGGGAATTGAAATCATGAAAAGAAGCACGTGGTAGTTCTATATACCACTTTGCTGTTGAACCGGTAAGTGTTCGTTGGAAAAGACACAAACGTACAGAATCATCCATGAGGGATTTTGATGAACACCACAAATGGAAATTCATCACATGGTTGTTTGGATCTGCACGAGGGTTTCCGTCAAACTTCAGAATATCAGAAGGAAGTTTAGCTGGAATGACTGGCCAAATCGATGAATGAGAAATAGGATCATTAGTTAACTGAGACAAGTCTGGGAGATCCAGAGTCACGAGGAAAGGTAGCTGTCGGTTAATGTGAGAATGATACTGGTGTGGCATAGGAACACTAGTAGGACCATAGACTGGGTTATATGGGTATTTTTAACTAGTAGGTCCTCCTACATACGGTTGTTGTTGGCCAGGATAAGTAGGATTCGATGGTGCATGAGAAACATGGGCATAACCTAGTGGGTTTTGAACATTATAGGCCGGGTGATTTATTTGCCCGGGAGGAGGATAAACATTTTGTCCTTGAGAAAGGTAAGGAGTAGATCCTGGAGGCAGATACACATGAGGCCCATGAGGAGGATAAGACTGTGGTCCTAGAGAACTCCAGGTGGTGTTTTGGATACTTCTCGAATAAGATTGCCTGTAAGGTGTTCCGGGAGGGACAGGATTGGATACTCCTCCTAGTGGGTTATTATACAAGTGCCCCCCAATGTAGGGTTGGGTAAAAGTGCCTCCTGAAGATACTCCCCAAGAATTTGAAGGGTTTCCAACAAATGAGGGTTTCCCCCCTGCCAGCGGTGGATGTAGGACCGGGGTTTGACTGGCAAATGGAGGTTTCCCTCTAAGAGGAGCATGAACAAGGGGTTGTTCCCTGGGAGGGGTAGGCCCGCCATGGAAAGGTAGTCCTCCAAGAGGGAAAGGTATTTTGGATGGTGGTTTCCCTCCAGCCAGTTGTGTTTGGCCAACAGGGGTCTGTGTTCTCAGGTGAGAAGATGTCCCAACATGATCATGTGGAACATGTGGAGTTGTAGAGTAAAAGCTTGTAGAAACAGGGGTAGAGATTGCAGTGCTTTGGGGATGAGTAGGGGTGATGAGTCCAACATTAGGATGGACTTGTGCTAGTGTAGTAGTAGGGTGAATAACCTGATCGATTGGGTGATTCATGGTTTGGCCGAATGGTCCTGTTTCACTAGGAGGGTCATGAGGATGAAAGGGTTGTTGAATAGATTCGAAATGTTCATAGAGATTGCGTCCCGATGAAGTCCTCCATACATAACGAGCAGGTGTGGGATTGGTTGCTACTGCGGTGCTAGGACAGACAAGAGTCCTATACTCATCACCAAAGAGTGGTTCTGTGGATCCCATATATGTTTCATTAAAGATCCTCTCCTGTAACCGTGGGATATCTTCATCTATGACGTTCCCAAGGGAGTCTAAATGAACCAAAAGTGGTTCAAGAGGAGTTACCAACACAGGTGTAGTGGGATTTTCAACTATGTCCAAAGCATCTTCTGGGTTATCTAACGGGGGAGCAATAGCACTTCCGGCGTCAGATGGATTTTCTACCTCTCTACGGTAGTTGTTTTCTAGAGGGTTAGGAGGTAAGGGTTGATAGCCTTCCGGAGGCAGCCCTTACATCCTACGTGATCGGTGAAGACCTTTATCGTCCATGGGCTCAATTGTGGAGACTAATAGAGAACACTGAAAATCTAGGGCCAACTAACAAAAAGAAACAACATGCACTAATAAAATCCAGGAATCAACCAAGCAGACAAAACTTCTCTCGATGACTGTACTAGTTGGTGATGAAATCCAACGTCACGTGATCATGGCAGAAGAAGAGGGAAACACAGCCAATGAAGCAGAGACATTTGGATTCCCCATACTGGATATGGCTAAAGACGTTGCTATGAAGAACATTCCATTATCTTCACTTCCTCATTTCAAAGGTATGTCGACAGAAGACCCTGACTCATTTTTATTTGAATTTGACATATTGTGTAGGAGTTATAACTACACAGATAATGCTAAAAAATTAAAACTTTTCCAAGACACACTAAAAGATTCGGCACTATGGTGGTTCATGAGCTTAGAGGAACACACAATTTTGTCTTGTGATGGTATGAAGGAGACCTTCCTCTAGAAATACCATGATTACTGCAAACCTAGGGATGCTAGGAATGATATATTCAAAATGAAACAATCAGAAGAAGAAAGCTTAAAAGACTAATTAGAAAGGTTCTTATACAATTACCAAAAGACTAAGTAGTTTTCCTTAGATACATCTACAATTAGGACTGTCTTTCTAAAGGGTGTGAGGGACGATTGCATTGAAGTGTTAAACCTTATGAGTTATCGAGACATATACCAAAAACCATTTGTAGACATAGCAGAGTATTGTAAAATATACTCTCACGGTCAAGCTAACACAGGGAAAAGTATAAGGGACCCTACCAATATAATTTCTAAACCCACATTCGGAGGTGTCACAAGGATTGAGCTAGGAAATACATTGGAAAACTTTAAAACATATATCCTACACACCATTAGTTCCCAACTAGATACCATGCAAATTAAAAGAAAACAAGAGGAAGAAAATGTTGCATTAGCAATCTTCTGACATCAGTGTAGGAGGAAACACCCTAAAAAGGAATTCCCCCTCAATGTTATTGAACTCTGTGGTATTTTCATAGAGGACCATCCTACTAATGAATGCCCTTCTCTCCTCAGATTCAAGGCCATGTTCAAGGGAGGAGGAGAACCTGAGACATCTTACCCCCCTAGGAGACCATGGAGACAACAAAACCCCAGCATGTTTGCCGACCCAATTACACAATACTCCCAACAGCAATGGGTACCCCCCATGTCTTATCCTCAGTGGTAAAAAAAAAACCAACCTTGGCAACAGGGGTGGAGAGGACCTGTAAATGGAAATGTCCCCTTTCAACCAACAAATTTTCCCACCTATCGACAATATCCTTTGAATATTTCACAGTTGCTCCTAGGCTTTAACCCCCCTGATCTTCTTCCACCCCCACAACCACAACAACCACTTGCACTACCCATGAATCCAAATATGCAGCAACCAATGCAAGATACACGCATACAAAACCCTCCTCGGCCTACTCCTATTCCCGCACAACCTATCCCTAACCCAAATAACAGACCGACACAACCTATACAAAATTTTGAAGTACAAACCTTCCCTACATACGTAATAACGCTAGCTCCGTTTAATGGAATTGAATTAAGAGGATTGTAAACAAAACAAATCCCAATATGGTCTTTCAAGAGGAACACGTGCATAATCACACAAACCAATAAGAACAAATAGATCTCCAAACGGTTCAAAGAGAAGAACATATGACTGATCCATTGAACAAAAAAAGATACACTCCAGTACCACAAGAAATCCCTTCTCCCAACTTCCTTGCAGCAGAAACACCCCATGAAATGAATTTCCCTTACCCAGAAAGGCTGCTCATAAAGAAAACTGAGGAACCTCTAGAACATAATCTAGAGATTGAACTTCAGAATATATGTGTAAAGATTCCACTACTACAAGCCATTAAAGACATACCTATCTATGCTAAAATTGTAAGGGAACTTTGCATTAAAAATCCAGGGAGAAAGAGGAAAGACCCTCCTGGATACAGGTGGTAGGACAATTATCCGAGTTTATAACATAAATTCCTTCCAAGTATAGTGATCTAGGGAACCCAGTGGTAGCCATAGAAATCAATGGTGTTGCCTTACCTAACACATTGATTGATCTAGGGGCAACAATAAATGTGATGTCAGTAAACACTATGAAAACACTGCAACTAGATCACTTAAGACCTACACAAACTTTGCTAGAGCTTGCAGATAAATCAATCATCACCCCAACAAGAAGTTTAGATGATATAACAATGACATTGGCCTCTTGGGAATACCCTATGGATTTCCTGGTAATCCATCCCAAATACCCCAAACCAGGACACCCAGTGGTACTAGGCTGACCTTGGTTGGCCACTGCTAATTCATTCATCAGTTGTCAATCTGGAGAAAGGACAATTTCCAATGGCACTCAAATTCATAAACTTATCCTTTTCCCCCCCGCCCAACCAGCCAAAGAAGTCCATCTCTATTTGGAGAATTCGTATGGGGAGTAGGACTGTACCCATCCCTTGTTGACACTTGAACAAGTAAAAGGAGTACAAGAACACTCTAAAGAACAAATCCTAAGTCTATTTTTGGTTTCTTCGGCATGCATTGACTATCCCCAATCTTTCCCCAACTACACACACATCTTTAGCCCTGAATTTCAAGAAATTTGGCACCCTTCCACTTCTACAATAGCCACCCTTTTGCAAATATAGGAAGGGAAGGAGTCTACTGTCCAAGATGTAGAAATCAGTCCTGGGAATTCCTTGTATATCAATTCCAACCTAGAAACAAATCAACAACAAATGCTGGTACAAATGATTCAGGGGAAATCCGATGCGTTTGCATGGGATTACTATGACATGAAAGGGATCCACCCAGATACATGTATGCATCATATTTACACTAACAATCAAATCAAACCTATCGAACAACCCCAAAGAAGAATGAACCCAGCCTTGAAAGATATAGTAAAGGAAGAAATCCAAAAACTCCTACAAGCCAATTTCATTTATCCTATATCAGATAGCAAATGGGTCTCCCCATTAGTTATTGTACCAAAGAAAAATGGGAAATGGAGGATTTGTGTGGAATTTCGAGAGATAAACAAGGCCACCTATAGAGGCTACTTCCCTTTACCTTTCATAGATCAGGGCTTGGATACCTTATCTGGGAAGAGGCACTTTTCTTTTCTGGATGGGTTTAGTGGCTACAACCAAATACAAATTTCACCAGAAGACCAGGATAAGACCACCTTCACCTGCCCTTGGGGAACCTATGCTTATAGGGTTCTCCCATTTGGGCTATGTAATTCCCCTGCTACCTTTCAGAGGGTTGTCTCGGATACTTTCTTTGATCTGACTAATGATTGTGTGGAAGTCTACATGGATGAATTCACGGTATATGGGGATGATTTCCAACAGGCATTGGATAATTTGAAGAAGGTACTGGTTAGATGTAAAGAGACCAACCTCTCACTCAGTCACAAAAAATCAAGAATGATGCTTATTGAAGGAATCATTCTAGGTCACCACATCTTCGGTATCGGAATAAGAGTGGACCCTGCCAAAATCGACATTATTTCCCAAATTAAGATCCCTAGTTCACAAAAGGAAACCAAAGTTTCTTAGGGCATGCCAACTACTATAGGAGGTTTATTCAAAATTTTACAAACCTAGCTACGCCCCTTTTCAATATACTAACGAAATATGTTGAATTCTGTTGGGATGAGCAATGCCAAATCTCCTTTGAAATATTAAAAGCAAAACTTTCAAGAGCTCCTTCTTTGAGAGGTCCAAAATGGTCTCTTCCTTTCCATATTTGTATAGATGCCTCAGATACCTCTTTGGGAGATGTATTAGGACAAAGGGAAGGGCAGATTCCTTATGCTATATACTTTGCTAGTAAGAACCTCTCACCTACTAAAGAAAACTATGCTGTCACATAGAAAGAATTCTTATCAGTAGTACATGCCATCAACAAGTTTAGACACTATATAACAGGATACAAAGTTTTTGTGCACACAGATCACTCAACTATCATATTTCTAATGAATAAACCTATTACAAATGCTAGAGTAACTAGATGGCTCCTGTTACTATAAGAATTTAATATCACTATCATAGACAGGCCTGGAAGAGATAACTTGGTTGCTGATTTTATGTCTAGGCTTATCCATACAGGTGACAATACTCCAGTATATGATGATTTTCCAGATGAGAATTTATTTTCCATTTCTACTTTCACCCCTTGGTATGCAGACATAGCCAACTATTTGGTAACCGGCAAGCTATGTCAAGGTATGACATCCAGAGAAAAACAAAGAATCATTCAACTAAGTGCCAATTATATGTGGCATGAATATACCCTATACCGAACAGGACCTGATTTGGTAATCAAAAGATGTGTCCGAGAAGATGAAATGCAGGATATCTTTAGAGCCTGCCATGACGGCCCATGTGGAGGCCACTTTGCTGACAAAAGGAAAACTAACAAAATCCTAGAATCTAGCTATTATTGGCCAACCATTTTTAAATATGCAAATAAATACATGGCCAGCTGCGATGATTGCCAAAGAATGGGAAGACCTACATCAGTCGATGAAATGCCACTCCAAGCCCAAGTAGTAATCGAACCCTTTGAAAAATGGGCCTTAGATTTTGTAGGACCTATCATTCCCATGTCCTGGAAGAAAAAGTACATATTAATTTTCACAGACTATGTAACAAAATGGGTAGAAGCCAAGGCCCTGTATTCAGCCAATGAACAATCTGTTGTAGATTTTCTCTTTAAGGAAATTTTCACTCATTTCGGCGTACCTCGAGAGATAGTCACTGATCAAGGAACTCAATTCATCTCAAATTTTTTTAAGGCCCTTACCGAACAATACAAGATCAGACACAGAAAGTCTTCACCCTATCACTCCCCAAGCCAATGGCCAAGTAGAATCGACCAACAAAGTGATAGAGGCCATCCTCACTAAGACTGTTCAGCTGCATCACAAAGACTGGGCTGACAGGTTGCCTGAGGCCTTGCGGGCCTACAAGACAGCCTGGAGAAATAAAACAGGCCATACACCATATGAATTGGTATATGAGAAGCATGTACTACTTCCCATAGAGTTTCAGGTAAAGACCTTCAGAACTGCCATGCAATTAGGAATGGACTTGAATGAAGATAAAAAACAGAGGCTATTAGAGTTGAACAAGCTTGATGAGATAAGACAATCTGCTCTACAAAGAACCACCCTGAAACAAGAACAAAGGACCAAATGGCACGACAAGTACATTAAATATAAGTCCTTCCAGCCAGGTGATTGGGCCCTCCTATATGATAGTAGATTTAAAATTTTCAAAGGAAAACTGTGTACCAGATGGATGGGGCCTTATGAGGTTGATATAGTCTATGACAATGGTGCAGTGAGGATAAATACTATTGATGAAAAGAAGACTTCCCTTGTTGTAAATGGACATCGACTGAAGGTTTATCACAAACCTCTGTCAAAGGAGGATTTTGTCAAAAATGTTCTTCAGACTGCCGAAATGCAACTGGTAAGCGAGAGGGTTTTCCCTCCTGGTGACCTACCATAGTAAGTTCAAATTGTATAAATTCATTTTCTGTACATAGGTGTGTCATGAGATGAAGTTTTTTTTATTTTTAACTAACAAAGACAAAATAAAAAATGGTGGTGTTCCCATGTAGATAAACAAATAAGGAGGACAGCTACCAGAAAGAGTCTTCTTTAAGTTTTTCAGACTCTTTAAAATTGAAAACACCGGTGAGCAGGAACTGGCCCGGGCTCAACAAAAATCCATGGGACAGTATAAAGATTTTCCTTTAAGTTTTTCAGACTCTTTAAAATTGAAAATATCGGCGAGCAAGAACTAGCCCAGGCTCGACAAAAATCCATGGGACAGTATAGAGAGTTTCCTTTAAGTTTTTTAGACTCTATAAAATTGAAAATACCGGTGAGCATTAACTAATCTGGGCTCGATAAAAATCCACAGAAAAGTAATAGTTAGGATTATTATCATGTTTTAATAAAAGAGGAAATGCTAGAAAAAGTGTGGTCCCCTTGGCTCCAGAAGAAAAGAAGTTTTGTCATCTCAGTTACTGGTCATTACAGAGTACCCTCTTGTTACAAATATTTCCTGCATTATTCCTCTATAAAATTTGGCAACTGCATGGTTTTTCAAAGATATTTGACCATAGAAACACCGGCTATTTCTATAAATCACTGTCACCAGAATCAGTGTCAAGATTTTTAAGATCAAGAAAGTTCTTTTTTGTTCTTATCTCACATCGATGATCACCTCTATGTATGAAGGGAGACCAAATAATCTCATTGTGCCTATCTGTACCGGATCCTATCCAGTATAAAATAAGGGGCCCTGCGCTATTCCAGTACCAACTGCAAATTTTACACACAGGTGATCCGACACTCAGGTAATCAGGTGATTCTGTACCAACTACGAATTTTACACATAGGTGATCCGACACTTAGGTAATCAAGTGATCCTGTACCAACTGCAAATTTTACACACAGGTGATCCAGCACTTAGGTAATCATGTGATCCTGTACCAACTATGAATTTTACACACAGGTGATCCGACACTCAGGTAATCAGGTGATCCTGTACCAACTACAAATTTTACACACAGGTGATTCGACACTCAAGTGATCCTGTACCAACTACAAGTCTTACACACAGGTGATCCGACACTCAAGTGATATTGTATCAATTACAAATTCTACACACAAGTGATCTAGTACTGATAAGAATGTGACAGGTAACTTTCATCATGTTTCCAAGATGCTGTCAAATTATTAGTGCGAGGAAATACATATTCGACACTTTTTTTGTGTGTTATTTATAGGAATTAGACTAAATATGTGTTTAGAACATCTGATTGCTCTTGGATCATGACGTACCCCTGTTTTGTCACAAATCTCTATAGAAATCTTAGACCTCACCTCCATGAGAAGGAAGTGTCCTACGAAACATCAAGAATTGTAACAACCATGGTTAAATAGTTGCATAGGGATTATTAAGTATAATTAATTAGATAATTAGTTGTCCTAATATGGTTTTAGTTAAACAATGATTAGTATTAATAATATTATTTATTTATTAATTA
>JZKD02S1902844.1:314984-329421 GCA_000966675.3 Picea glauca | reverse complement strand
AATTTTATGAATGGGTGTCGAAATTGAATTATGGGATATTATGAGATCTATTTCTAACTTGAAAACTTTGATGTTAAGTTGTTGGTACACGGATACCGAATTGAAATGATGATTGGATGCAATTACATGATGATAATGCATAGAAATGTATGAGTTTGTGTTATAGACTAATTTGCAGGTTATGGGCTATGAAATAGCCAAGGGATAATGATGATGAAAGTGGATGTCATGACCACTAGCTGAGAAACATTATGGTATGAATATTTGTATGTGAAATTATATTGGTTTGGATGCATTGCCATGATATGTGGACCAATGCAGGATTTCAGGTGGTGAGACTACCCAAAACCGAATAAACGATGACAAGACTCCCAGCAACACGGTGCCACTGTGTATTCCATTATAGGGTGTGGACCCTAGTTATGATTAGGAGGGGTGGAGGCATTTCCCACTGTGTATCCTCCAAAACCTGAAGTCATGGGAGGACGGTGTTAGCTCACGCTCCCCTAGACGTGTGATGATGACTGCCAGTTGCCTGTTGGGGAAGCGTGGTCGAGATAGTGACACTTCCGCTTACAGGTTCTATTTGGAGTTAGGTCAATATAGTTGACGCTCCAAGATAGTCCAGTAGAGGAAGGATAGGAATGACGATGGAAGTAAGTTAGGGAGGAAGGATGAGTAGAAATAGTTGAGAAAGTATGGAGATTTGTTTGATGGTGGAATTTATTGTTTTTCCCTTCTAAAAAGAAAATGTGTATATATGAACATTCATAATTACGTAACTAAACCACAGTTGTCTAAATAAAATTGTTGAACTAGATGATTGTAATTGAAGGATTTCACAAACATTTGATTGGTTTATTGTCTTTTATAAAATAATAGTCTTGTTGATTGGATTGGATTCATACATAAATTACTATAAGGATGATAGTTATTGATTATTAGTACATACACGAGACTTGTATGTACTAGCTACACATGCATTTCTTGTACATGTACACTAGTATGAATGAGTTTCTTGGGTTACTTACTAATAATGTCAGTTAATTGTTATGAATGTGTGAACCATGTTTCTTTTCCTTTGTATCATGAGATACCTTAACTTCGGGATGAAGTTTCCTGAAGGGTGGGTGTATGTAACAACCCTGGTTAAATAGTTGCATAGGGATTATTAATTATAATTAATTAGATAATTAGTTGTCCTAATATGGTTTTAGTTAAACAATGATTAGTATTAATAATATTAATTAATTAATTAATTAATTATTACTATTGATTGATTAATTAATCAATTAATTGATTACTTAACACATTCAATTATTTGGGTAAAGCATTAAGGGGCTTAATAAATTTAATTTAATCATTATGAAACTTTATGTATGACAGGAAAGGATAAGATAATAAAGGAAAGGGGATAAGGTAATTAATGGAGGATAGGAAGGTGGTGAATGGGGGGAGAGTCCTACGAGAGGGGATTATGAAATTTGAGGGAAGGAGCATTATTGGAGGAGGTCTGTATTTCTGTTGGATATATTCTAGTTTTGAGGAGTGGGGTTATGGAGTTTTGGTGAACCATTGCAGGGGGCACCGGGCTGCTGGGGGTTTTGGGCTCATGGGACAGGATTCCTTTCGGTGTCCTGGAGCCAGGGAGCGAGACAGGCTGATCCTAGATGGTTGGGTGGTTAGTCGGTTTTGGGCAGGGTTTGGTCAGTGCATCAAGCTGGGCAAAGCAATAGAGAGGACAACTAGATCAACGAGAATTAGCATCAACAAGAGGTATCTATATTCTGTTATGTAATTCATTAGATTTTTGTTCATTAATTAATTTATGCTGCTTATATGCTTATGCTGAAATAAATTACTTATTGTTTCTGCGTAGAAGTAATCTTATTTGTTTAAATTTTATGAATCTTATTAGATTTAATTAAATTTGGTCCCTACAAGAATGCAAAATCGTGATGTCTTTTATCGAATCAAACTCCCTATGTCTATCTGATAAATAAACCCTATGATTAGTTGACGTACTATATGAGACGGCGTGAACCACGAATCTCAACATATCAAGTAATGATCCCAGTTGATTTCATATACATGAGTCCTGATCATAACGACCACCTCCTTTCGTGAACATCGTCTACCACCAAGCTTCCCACGAATCTGGAAACTGTTAGTAGATCCGACCTACCTCACCATATCATCATGAGTATCAACGTGACCTTTGTAATCTACACTTCCATTCATAAATTCTCCTCTAGATGGCTCCACCATCCAGATGAGCATTATTTTCCCTTATTGTCACACTATCTATAGACACCCTATGCCTTCGTATCCCTTGTATGTTTCTCCCAACCGATACTCTATCATCTGGTACTCAACCTTATGTCCGTGCCTTATCCACCCAAGAGAATTGCTTAAAATAGCATGGGGGTCGATAGACATGAGCCAATATTTCAAATATACAAAGAAACAAAAGAATATCAGGCTTGTAAGAAAAAATATGAACAGGCAGAGTGGGTGCCATTCTTGGAGAAATTTAAGGGCCATCATGAGGGAATTTCTCTCGTCTTTGCGCAAAAATATGATGGAGAGAATGTGCAGCTTGGGGATGTGAAGTTAAAAATTACAGAGGCCACTATAGCAGAGGCCATAGGTCTCTCGATGGTTGGAGAAATATACTTCAAAAGAGTGATCGTGGACAAAAAGCTCTGTCAAAAATTCCTCAAACCAGAACATCATGACCCCGATTGGACCAATGGAGTCTCTTGGAGTTGTATCAAAGAAAAATATTGGACAAAGATTATAAGTATACATAAATTCCTCACCTGTGAGGGAAGGTATGTCATGACCTTCATTTATCATTTAAATCTTTTGTCACATTTTGAGGGAGGACCACAGATAAATTTTCCCCATTTTTTATGGATGAGTTTAAAGAAAATGGTAAGAGGGGTGAGGTCATTTTCTAAGAAACCTGAGACTAGTATTCATCATCATGGTTTAATCAAACTTCTGGTTGTTCATGCTTTAAAAACACAAGGGGGTAGTTAGACGCAGTTGCTCCAATAGAGCTTCACTCAAGAGAAATCCAAGTCGGTCGAGACACAGGAGGCATGGACACACAGTGAAGGCTCAAGAAGAAAAAAAAAGAAAGACATGGCATCAGGAGGTAAAGAAGACATTGTTGCGCCCAACTCATCTTAGCCCATTGAGAAATCAGTGACAGAAAAGTCTATCATGGGGGATCTTGCTATATCAAGAAAGAAGACAGTCACTCAATTCCAGAGAGTAAGCTCTACTTCAGTTCAAAGGGGTAAAAGATGAAAGGAGGGCTCAGAACCATGTGGTCAATCAGATAGTGTTCCCAAAACAATTATGGAAATGCCATCAGAACCAACCAGTCAAATAGAGAAGACCCCTGACTTCCAGTTACAAAGAAAGAAAAAGTCTGCACTAGTCGAAGCGTCTAGCTCAGTCCTATGCCCTAAAGACCAATGGTCACAAAATAAGAAACAAAAGAAGGGGGAGATAGATCAACAGGGGATTTTACTAGAACCAACTGTAAAACCCCCTCCAAAATCCCCTAAAGAATTGAAAAGTATTTCTAAAGTTACTCGGCCTTCCCAAAGCTTAGTTGGTGGCTTGAAGGAGACTACTAAGGTGACAAGTAAAAATAGAAAGAAACTAGAAGAAAAGGAGGCACAAGTTCCAGAGCCCACACCTCAATCTTCCAGGTTAGGAATATGGGTTTGCCAACAAAAGAAAACCCGAGAATTTATTGTTCAAGCCTGCAAGATAAAGGTCTAGTCAACATAGGAGGTATAGGTGTCCAGGCCTGCCCTTATCAGTAAATATAAGAAAAGGAATTTGTTTGAAGAAACTTCTACCCCTGTCATCAAGTTTAAGAAATCCTTGCCACCCATACGCAGGACCACCAGAAGTATGGCTAAATGGGAGACAATTCCAAACATACCTTCTCCTCAAAGAGAAACTATGGATATTCTAAGTTCTCCATACAAAGAGAGTGGTTGGGGAGCTGCCACAAGAAACAGAAGGACTGGTAACAATAAGTGAGATAGAAGGATTGGTAATAGATACTTTGATGAATTTGAGGAAGGGAGAAGAAGCTCGAGAGGTGGTAACTCAGGAAGTATTCACACCGAGTCCAGGCAAATCCTTGAGCAGACGAAATATGATAATAAAGGCTCTGAGGAGTCTGAGGAAAGAAAACGAGGCTTGAGAGATGGTGGCCAAGGAAGTACTCACACCAAGTCCAAACTAGTCCCTGAATGAACCAACATTATTAATAGAAATTGAGAGATTGAAACAAGAAATTGAAGAATACAAAATATTGGATAGGCATATCAAGGCAGAGAATGCAAAATTGAAGGAACAACATGCGAAGGTCTCTGCCAAACTTAACAAAGTCTTGTGATTGGTCCATTACACTAGGGTGATCAAGAAGGAATTGAAGAGTGAAGCTTTCGGTGTTAACATTTTGCAATCTGAGGAATGACAGAGGAGGGTCCAATTGTGCAAAAAAAAATTGGGTATCAATTTTTGATAACGTTGCATGAGGGCATGCAATATCTTCAGCATGGGGGAAATGTTGAGTCTCCATTTTGACATAAGATAATACTCTATCTTACCCTCTACCTAAGTCTTTTTGCCTCTGTTATAAACCTATACTGGACTATTCCCTCCCAAAACACATGCCTAATAGCTATGTCATGTCTACAAGAGGTAATTGGCGATTTAAAGCATGTTTGTTTAACTTTCTTAAATTAATTCGATTGAAAGTGTTTTATTTTGTATAGTTCTAATAATTTGATTTATGAGCAGTCTATCTGTCACTACTAGACACCGTGTAATCTGGTACTGAATCCATTCCGGTACCCAAGACAATTTTGATCTAGTATTAACTCCATTCTGGTACCAAGACGTGTGTTATTCCGGTACTCCTTGCTATGTTCTATTCTGGTACTAGACTCACGACTGTGTGCAATCCGGTACCAAAACCTCTATTTCAGAATGTGCCAGTTGGACCTGGATAATGGTGAAGATTTTTAGAAGACAGTTGGATAGAAGCATCTGATTCAGTCTCCAGTTGCAAGAGACTCCATCACTCATGCACTTTGTGTCATGAGGATGGAGTCGACTCCTAAAAATTCGATGTAAATATTAATTCTGGAATTTGTCGAACTGTTTGATGTTTATCCATAAATATTGGTAGTATCGACTTACCTTATATAAGGAATGTTGTGTAGAGAGGAATGTAAGAAATATATGATAAGAATCATAGAATACTTGTTGTTGTCATGTATGAAGTAAAAGACTGTTGATCCAATTTACCAACTGAATTAATACAGAAGATCTTTCATGTCAATTCTTGGATGTGAGTGAAAGTTTTAGTTTGTTAAATCCTTAAGAGGTTCCTTGTTGGTTCGGAAAGGGCCCACCACCCCAACTAAGGTAAACCTCATTGTATATGTTTTGTGTGTTTGTGTGGATAGTTTACAACAGCGTGTGTGTGTGATTAGTCTTTATTCATTCTCAGGATTGAGAATTGAGTTAATCATTTTGGAATGGTGTGTATAAGCAAGTCCTAGATCAAATATACATTTTATTATCCAATGGTGAAGGTAGCTATCTCATAATTTGAAGTGTGGGACTAATATTTTAAGTTTATGATTGTAGTATCACAAGGGACCAAGAGACTTTATCTTTCATCTTCATGTGTTGTAATAAAGTCTTTCAGTTATATGAATTCCCCTTGTGATGGTTTGATTGAATTACATGAAGTTGAAGTTGGTTTTTGTTTCAAGAATGGTTGGAGTTGATTGTTTTAATTACTACAGGAGACAACCTTCTTAAAGTTCATCTTTTCAATACAAGTGCCTAAAATGAACAGACTTGTTTCTCTGGTACAACATCTCTTTGATTGATTGTTTGTCTAAGTTTCATTATCAGTTTTCTCTTTTAGGTTTAGAGAATATTTTGAAGTATTTAGAGATCTTAGAAATGGAATTTTTATGTTATTAATTATTTCCTGTATGCAACAGACTTAGATAGGTTACTTGTTCTCGGAACATATGGTGTAACGACTCTTTCGATTATGAATCCTGGATTGACATTTAAATGAGTGTGAGATATACAGTGAACATATTTACACGCTAACACCTAGCATACGATTTCATCTAGAGCACCCCTCACTCCTAGGTCCAATCCCTCAGAAGTTCTTTTTCTCATCGATTTTGAGAACTAGGGTTTTTCTTAGTTTGAAGCAATGCAACATTTGGAGAACTAGGATATTGGTATTGGTATTGGTATGTAATGGTATTGGCCGTATTGGTATGCAATGGTATTGGTATTGGTATTGGCAAGGCATAAGGGTATTGGAAATGCATATTGGTAATGGTTTTGGTATGGTATCAGTATGGTATTGGTATTGGTATGGTATTGGTATGCATATCATTGCCAATGCATACCATTGTAGTGCAATGGTATGAAATGGTATTGGTATTGGTACACAATGGTATGGTATTGGTATTGGTATTCTTATCGGTATTCAATGGTATGGTATTGGTATGCTATTGGTATGGTATCATATGGTATTGTATTAGTATGGTATTGGTATGGTATGGGTATGGTATTGGTATGGTATGGGTATGGTATTGGTATTGGTATTAGTATGGTATGGTATGGTATGGTATTGGTATTGGTATGAAATGGTATTGGTTGTATTGGTATGCAATGGTATTGGCTGTATTGGTATGCAATGGTATTGGCAATGGTATTGGTATTGGTATTGTCAAGGCATAAGGGTATCGACAATGCATATTGGTATTGGTTTTGGTATTGGTATGGAATGGTATTGGTATTGGTATTGGTATTGGTATGGTATTGGTATGGTATTTCTATTGATGGTTGTATGGTATTGGTATTGGTATTGGTATGCATAGAATTGCCAATGCATACCATTGCCATGCAATGGTATGCAATGGTAATGGTATTTGCATGAAATGGTATGGTATTGGTATTGGTATGGTATGGTATGGGATTGGTATTAGTGTTGGTATGGCATGGTATGGTATTGCTATTGGTATGGTATTTCTATTGGTATTTGTATGGTATGGTATTGGTATTGGTATGGTATAGTATGGTATTGATATTAGTATGGTATTGGTATTGGTATTGGTATGGTATGGTATGGTATGGTATTGGTATTTGTATGGTATAGTATGGTATTGATATTGGTATGGTATTGGTATTCGTATGGAATTGGTATGCACATCATTGCCAATGCATACCTTTGTCATGCAATGGTATGCAAAGGTATTGGTATTGGTATGGTATGTTGTTGGTATTGGTTGTTATTGGTATTGGCAAGACATATGGGTATTGGAAATGCATATTGGTATTTCTTTTGGTATGGTATTGGTATGGTATTGGTATGCATATCATTTCCAATGCATACCATTTCCGTGCAATGGTATTGGTATTGGTACACAATGGTATGGTATTGGTATGGTAGTGGTATTGGTATTGTTATTAGTATTCAATGGTATGGCATCATATGGTATTGGTATGGTATGGTATGGTATTGGTATGTTATTGGTACTGGTATTGGTATGGTATGGTATGGTATTGATATTAGTATGCAATGGTATTGGTTATATTGGTATGCATTGGTATTGGCAATGGTATTGGTATTGGTATGTAATGGTATTGGCTATATTGATATGCAATGGTATTGGTATTGGTATTGGCAAGGATGAGGGTATTGGTAATGCATATTGGTATTTGTTTTGGTATGGTATTGGTATTGGTATGGTATTGGTATGCATATCATTGTCGTGCAATGGTATGGTATGGTATGGTATTGGTATTGGTACAAAATGGTATGGTATTGGTATTGGTATTGTTATTGGTAATCAATGGTATGATATTGGTATTGGTATGCTATTGGTATGGTATCATATGGTATTTTATTACTATGGTATTGGTATTGGTATCAGTATGGTATGGTATGGTATTGGTATTGGTATGGTATTGGTATGGTATTGGTATTGGTATCAGTATGGTATGGTATGGTATTGATATTGGTATGCAATGGTATTGGTTGTATTGGTATGCAATGGTATTGACAATGCATATTGGTACTGGTTTTGGTATTGGTATAATATTCGTATGGTATTGGTATGGAATGGTATTGGTATTGGTATTGCTATGGTATTGGTATTGGTATTGGTATGGTATGGTATTGGTATTGGTATGGTATGGTATTGGTATTGGTATGGTATTGGTATGGTATAATATTGATATGGTTTTGGTATTGGTATGGTATTCGTATTGGTGTTGGTATGGTATTGGTTCATGTAAGGATTAGGGATGATAAATATAGTTTGGTTTGGTCCAATAATCCTATTCTAAGATAATAGATTGCAAAGATATGGTACAATACTATGTTATGTAATGCAAAACAAGACAAAATCATTGTGGTGGAAGCCCCTTTGGAATATTATAGCTCCTATGAAGACACATGTTTATATGTGGCTAGTGTTGGGAGAAAATTTACTTCTTTAAGATCATTTGCAAAGGAGAAGTAACCAAGGGTCTGGCATGTGTTCAGTTTGTAAGATGGATGATGAAGTTATCACCCATATATTAGTGAAAAACAGCTATGGTAGAGAAGGTCCAAGGGAAAGAAGGCCCTATGAATGTTGGATGAGAATCCAACTTATCCAAATAGTAGGAAAATATAAATAAATTAAACAAAAGGGGCAAAGCCCTGCTAGGAAAACTATGTTTGTTATCAAGAGCCACAAAATAAGGGTTAGTATTTCCAAACTCCATAAATTGAAAGGAACATTCCACAAGTTCATAATATTCAAAGGAAATAAAGGACAAGGATGCCCAAACGGGGATCCATTGACAAAAACTAGGGAAAAAACAAGGCAAGGGATCCTTCAGTACTATTGATGCCTCGTTCTCCATCCATATTACAAAGTCAATCCACTTTTTATTTTGCAACATTTCTTTTTCAAAATGAGTTGGATGCCGACCATATTTGCCCTCCTGTCAAAACATGGCACATGGACTAGTTAAACTAATAAATATGTAAACATTTACTTTTTCTAGGAAATTAAAAAAAAAAAAAAACATTTCACATAAAAAATATACTTACAAAGGTGCAGATCAAGGCTTGTAAACCTTTTTGGCCACTATGATGCGTGGCTTGGATTTTTTGCAAGCCTAGATTTGGAGGCTTTGTCCTAAAACATAAAGTAAGTCAATTGAACTATGCACAAATAAAATATAAAAATCGTTTAAGAAATTTGATATAATATTATGAGAAAATTGAAATACTTGGATACTCTCCTCACCAGACTTCCTCTGTGCATATGAATTCTCATATGATTTGACAATTTCTTTCCATACTTTTATACTGACATCAATTGGCCTTTTTTTTAGCCTTAGCTCAGGCGGGAGTTTTTTATCTTCTTTGTTTGATTGCACCTAAATCTCTTGCAATTCTGAGACATTTGTATTTTCACCTTTTTTATTGACCAACCTATGCCAAATTCAAACTCCATGTCATGAATTATAGCTTTATGCAGGTGCATTGGTATCTTTGAGAAAGGAAAATAGAGATGGTCTTTGAACCGTTAAAGGCATGATTCCTTCAACTTGTTCAAAAAAACCTACCAGTCATCTGACATTCTGATTTAGCTTGAAACCATGTCGTATTCTATCCTTGTATCATAGTTCCTAATGTAAGTTCCCAAACATGGTGTGGTGGATGAAGTTTGGGTCCGAGGAGTGGCTTCGACATTGGAGGTATCTTCTCTCTATTCCATATTCTTAGAGTTCATTGTATATGATTTACTCCTTGATTTTATTCTCAATCCAAGAGTGGTTGGGAAATCAATTGATTCCCTTTCACAAGGTTGATTTGCTTGCAATGTCTCAGGGGTCTTAGTGGATCATTTTTCTATGTATTTTGTAAGAGTTTTCAAGTCTACACCATCAAGGTTTTTTATGGCCTCTATACCCAATATCGACACCAATGCATCTTTCTCCTGGTCAATCTCATGTCCCTAGATATATAAAATATTTTTTTTTGTGTTAAAATTTTCAATAAAAAACAAATAACTAAAAATAAAATTAAAAAATGAAACAATTAAAAATCTATAAATTGAGAAGTACTTACCTCATTATGGATAGAATTTGTTTCCTTCCCTCTACTTAACATTTTAAGCAAGCTAGGGTAAATCTCTTCTATCAGGATTTCGCCAAGTGGACTTTGTGACGATTTTTGAAGGTGCTTATTTCTTCTCTCTTCGTCCTAGTCTTTTCTTCCTATTCTAACAAGGATAAGCAAATGTCAAACTCATATAGACCACAAAATATGAGGAACTTTATATGTAAAGAGGTTGAATTGTGAAATTTGATAATTGTTTTACCTGAAAATCTCAGTTCTCCCTTAGGAAACCCCCAAATCGTTCTCTGGTCTTACCCTATCTCCATTTTCCCTAGGAAACACCCAAATCATGTTGGAGTCTAAATCTAGTTTGAAAATTAGTTGGTATTCTTACACCCAGTCTCCCTTCGCCCTAGGAAACACCCAAATTGTGCTAGAGTCCAATTGTAATTTGAAATTGAGTTGGTCAGGTCACGGAATATATCCGCTATCCCTAAGAAACACCCAAATCATGTTGGAGTCGCCCTAAGAAACACCCAAAATGTGCTGGAGTCAAAATGCAACAATAAATTCACTTGAACTATCACGCTCTATCTCCATTCTCCCTAGAAAACAATCAAATCATGTTGGAGTAAAAAATGTAGAAGGAAATTTAGTTGGACAGGTCATGATCTTTCTCCATTCGCCTTAGCAAACTCCCAATTCGTGTTTTTGTAATTCTTCCCCTCCAAAATGTCAAGTTCATTCCCTTTCCTACGAATATATGCATTTTTTAGGTTTTACATATGAGTGGGCATATTTGTCACCTTGCCTATGGGTATTTTCATTTTTTTAAATGTCTACATATCAGTCGGCGCTAAATTGGGCGCCAGGTATGCCTAGTTTAGTGTCGATTTATCTCCTTAATGTAATCAATTATGGGCACCTTAGTGGGCACAAAAAACTCCAGGGATTGCTTCTAAATTTGGTCAAAATGTGTCCATTTTGGGCCTAAACAGAAATGGGATAAATGGAAGAAAAACTCTCTCCATAATGTAACATCATAACAATGGAAATGTACATCCTCTAATGCAAATGGGATAAATGGAAGAAAAACTCTCTCCATAATGTAACATCATAACAATGGAAATGTAGTTCCTCTAATGCAAATGGGATAAATTGAAGAAAAACTCTCTCCATAATGTAACATCATAACAATGTCTAAAACCAAGATGTTTGAAACAATTCCAAAAGACTTGTATTTATAGTTCTTTAGTGCATGCAATTAGCTTCAAAATTGCTCTTCATATAGTCAACATTGTTAAAACCCTATTAGTAGGCATACTCTATTATTCTAACCATTTTTCATCACACTTGCATGTGTGATGTCATTTTCCTTGTTCCATGTGGTTACAAAATATTTTATTGCATGGTGTATGTAGTTATTTAGGGAAAATCCATGTGGTAGTACAAAAATAAGGGTATTGCGATGTCTTAATAAATTAGCCTATTGGGGGACATATTTCACTTATTTTGGACTCTTCCCAAGGCTTGTGTTGTTGCATAATTGTTGATGAACCAAGGTGCACCTAAATTATTGATTTATGTAACATACATGATTTGGTCACAGTGTGAATACATCAATGTGCTAACAGATTCCCTCATATGTGTGAGGTCTAGGAGAGAAACATATGATCGAAATACATAGATTGTTTCAATTTTTATGAGAGAGAGAGAGAGAGAAAGAGAGAGAGAGAATAAAGTATGGATGGGAACCCCCGACAACCAAAAAGAGTATGTATGGATTGTTGAGAAAAGAGTATGGATGGGAACCACCGACAACCAATGCATAAGTAATTGCAAAGTATTTCTTCCTATGGTTCCCTATCTATCCCTATGGTTTGTTTGATATCATGTTGGTATTGGTATTGGTATGGTATAGTATGGTATTGATATTGGTATGGTATGGTATGCATATCATTTACATTGCATACCATTGTCATGCAATTGTATTGGTATTGGTATGGTATTGGTATTTTTATTGGTATGCAATGGTATGGTATTGGTATTGGTATTGGTATTGGTATGGTATTGGTATGGTATGGTATGGTACTATATTAGTATGGTATTAGTATGGTATGGTATGGTATGGTATGGTAATGTATTGGTATTGGTATGTGTTATCACTCCACCAGTATTCCCAAGGCTGAGAAGGAGACCAACAGAGGTAACCACAAATGAATATTTTGTTTTGGTATCTATCCCTACCAAACCAGAGAGGGCTCTCTCTAAGGTAACACTTAATAATCTAAAATGGAATGCAAAAGGATTTTAGGATAGATATTTCAGATCAATGAGGGTTTTTAAATTATAGGTTTTGTTGGACTGGAAGATGAAATCCTAGAGCTAGGACAATAAATATGAGGGATCAGTTGCAAAAATTTAAAAAGGGGCAAGGTAGCTATAACTAATGTCTAAAACCAAGATGTTTGAAATAATTCCCAATGCCTTGTATTTATAGTTCTTTAGTGCAAGCAATTGGCTTCAAACTTGCTCTTCATATAGTCAACATTGTTAAAACCCTATTAGTAGGCATGCTTTGTTATTCTAACCATTTTTTATCACACTTGAATGTGTGATGTCATTTTCCTTCTTCCATTTGGTTACAAAAGATTTTATTGCATGGTGTATGTAGTTATTTAGGGAAAATCCATGTGGTAGTACAAAAATAAGGGTATTGCAATGTCTTAATAAATTAGCCTATTGGGGGGCATATTTCACTTATTTTGGCCTCTTCCCAAGGCTTTTGTTGTTGCATAATTGTTGATGAACCAAGGTGCACCTAAATTATTTATTTATGTAACATACATGATTTGGTCACAATGTGACTAAATCAAAGTGCTAATAGATTCCCTCATATGTGTGAGGTCTAGGAGAGAAACATACAATCGAAATACATATATTGTTTCAATTTTTTTTAGAGAGAGAGAGAGAATAGAGTATGGATGGGAACCACCGACAACCAAAAAGAGTATGTATGGATTGTCGAGAAAATATTATGGTTGGGAACCACTGACAACCAACGCATAAGTAATCACAAAATTTTTCTTCCGGTGGTTCGCTATCTTTCCCTATGGTTTGGTTGGTGTCATGCTGGTATTGGTATGGTATAATATGGTATTGATATTGGTATGGTATTGGTATGCATATAATTGCCAATGCATACCATTTTCATGCAATGGTATGCAATTGTATTATTATTGTTATGCAATGGTACGGTATTGGTATGGTATTGGTTTTGTTATTGGTATGCAATGGTATGGTATTCATATTGGTATTGGTATGTTATTGGTATGGTATGGTATGGTATTGTATTAGTATGGCATTGGTATGATATGGTATGGTATGGTATTGGTATGGCATTGGTATTGGTATTGGTATGGTATTAGTATTGGTATGTGTTATCACTCCACCAGTACTCCCAAGGTTGAGAAGGAGACCAATAGAGGTAACCAAAGACCAAGATTTTACTTTGGTATCTAGCCCTACCAAACCAGAGAGGGCTCTCTCTAAGGTAACACTTAATAATCTAAACTGGAACGCAAAAGAATTTTAGGTTGGATATTTCAAATCAATGAGGGTTTTGAAATTATAGGTTTTGTTGGACTGGAAGATGAAATCCTGGAGCTAGGACAATAAATATGAGGTATCAGTTGCAGAAATTTCAAAAGGGGAAAGGTATCTATAACTAATGTCTAAAACCAAGATTGTTGAAATGATTACCAAAGCCTTGTATTTATAGTTCTTTAGTGCATGCAATTGGCTTCAAACTTGCTCTTCATATAGTCAACATTGTTAAAACCCTATTAGTAGGCATGCTCTGTTATTCTAACTATTTTTCATCACACTTGCATGTGTGATGTCATTTTCCTTCTTCCATGTGGTTACAAAATATTTTATTGCATGGTGTATGTAGTTATTTAGGAAAAATCCATGTGGTAGTACAAAAATAAGGGTATTGCAATGTCTTAATAAATTAGCCTAGTGGGGGGGATATTTCACTTATTTTGGCCTCTTCCCAAGGCTTGTGTTGTTGCATAATTCTTGATGAACAAAGGTGAAACTAAATTATTAATTTATGTAACATACATGATTTGGTCACAATGTGACTACATCAATCTGCTAATAGATTCCCTCATATGTGTGAGGTCTAGGAGAGAAACATATGACTGAAATACATAGATTGTTTCAATTTTTATG
>JZKD02S1902844.1:263868-314906 GCA_000966675.3 Picea glauca | reverse complement strand
AGAGAGAGATTATGGATGGGAACCATAAACAACCCAAAAAAGTATGTATGCATTGTCGAGAAAAGAGTATGGATGGGAACCACCAATAACCAATGCATAATTAATCACAAAATATTTCTTCATATGGTTCGCTATCTATCCCTATGGTTTGGTTGGTATCGTGTTGGTATTGGTATTGGTATGGTATAGTATGGTATTTTTATGCATATCATTGCCAATGCATACCATTTCCATGCAATGGTACACAATCGTATTGGTATTGTTATGCAATGGTATAGTATTGGTATGGTATTGGTATTGTTATTGGTATGCAGTGGTATGGTATTGGTATCGGTATTGGTATGTTATTGGTATGGTATGGTATGGTATGGTATTGTATTATTATGGTATTGGTATTGTATGGTATAGTATGGTATTGGTATGGAATTGGTATTGGTATTGGTATGTGTTATCACTCCACCAGTACTCCCAAGGCTGAGAAGGAGACCAACAGAGGTAACCAAAAACCAATTTTTTGGTTTGGTATCTAGACCTACCAAAACAAAGAGGGATCTCTCTAAGGTAACACTTAATAATCTAAACTGGAATGAAAAAAAAAATTAGGCTAGATATTTCATATCAATGAGGGTTTTGAAATTATAGGTTTTGTTGGACTGGAAGATGAAATCCTGGAGCTGGGACAATAAATCTGAGGGATCAGTTGTAGAAATTTCAAAAGGGGCAAGGTAGCTATAACTAATGTCCCAAAATTATATAGTTTTAGTGTAAGGATGAAGGAACTGAAGATAAATGAATTAGTGAGCATAAGATATGAATTCACTGACTGGAAAATAAACACATAGCTTCTAAAACTTAGATAAAATAGAGCATTGAATCCAATGAATTATGTTTGATATTTTTAGAGATCTAAAATCATAATAAAGGAATATGGCATCATAAATATTCACATAAGAAAATATATAAAAACAAGGAACATTAACCATAACAAAAGAATTCCTATAAAATAGATGCAACTTCTGATTTTATTACTGTTAAAATAGTACACTAGCTTCCCAACTATAACTCTCACATGTCGAACCCTTCTAATTACTTCATCAAGTGTATATATATAAAATAAAAAATATGACACCTCATCAATTCGAATTCCTATTCCAAACCCATCATAAATTCATTTGATGACTCATCACCTAAAGACTAGGATGGTTGAAACAGTCTCCACAATTTAGATAAGAGTTTAGGAGAGCATATCTCACTCATTAATTACACATTTCCTCATAAAGAGAGGCAAAAACCAACTAAGAAGCCCAAAATATATTTAATAGATCACAAAATATCGAATTTTCTACCATATTTTCTTGATCATTTCTCAAAAAGTTGCCATGCAAGATGGGTCACGCCAGGAAACAGATAGGTCGCAACAGCCTACAAAAAAACAACATTTGTAGAAGAAGTTGTCATGAAAAACCAAGCTCACATTTTTCATGTAATCATCAAGATTCATCCATCCATGTAGAAAAAAATTGATTTTTATGCCCTAGGAGAAAGGGTCGTGCCTCTGCGTAGCACTTCTGTGTGCCAATTTTTGCAAAATTCCATTTTTTTAAAAAATGCTCCAAAATTTTCAAAATTTATCCCTTGACTAATATGGATGATAGGATAAACATTCAAGAATGTTTAAACTACCAATTTTAATCCTTGACCCCTTTTTCTTGACTCTCTTTTCTTATCTTGGACTTCTTGCAGTTTCCTTTTTAATTGCCTGATTCTGATTTTTGTAACTCGATTATCTGTGTGGTAGTGAATAGCCATGTGTATCCTCAATGTGTTGTCTCTATTTTCCCTTTTGAGCAACTTCTCCAGGTGGCCATTTATCCTTCCAAGACAATATTCCCTGTTGCTGTCAAAATCTGCCATAATTTGGTCATGTAATGATACCGACTCTTTGGATGGGGACTCCTCCTTTTGTTGTTTTAGTGCTTTGAAAAGACCCATGGTTCTTGGTATTTTCCTTACCACCTGAATTTCATGTTCCTCTTGATCATCTATGTGGATTATTTCTTTTCTCTTGGCATCCTTTTTTTGTTTTCCTAAAGGAAGTTGATTTACCTTTAACTGCTCATTTTCTTGCTCTAAAAATGAAATGGCAAACTTAGCTTTTGACAAGTTATCTTTCAGATCTTTGATTTCAGCATATTTTTCCATCATGATGTGTTTTTCTGGTGTAAATTCATCATTCCCCTCTAGTTCTATCACATCAGTGCCAAGATGTGATGGCCCCTTATCCTTCAAGGATGCCTTAGGTTGTGATGGTGATCCATGTCCTGCTGATGTAGGCTTGGCACCTTCCACTATGTGTGGAGCAAACACAAGCCTCTTCTCTCTCGGGTATGTCTTGGTCACCTCAGGCCTAGGTTCCTTTGAAAACTCAACATGTTTTCTTGAAGAGCTAGCCTCCATTGGAATAATTTATAGTTTATACAAGAAAGTTTCCCAGGTGACTTTCTTTGCTGAAATTTTATGCACAACCACAATTTTAATCAAACTATGGTGAAACAAATTGGTGATATGAGACTTTCCCAAGGTCCGAATATTTTCAGTCATCTTCACCATGATTTTGAACATAAATTTGGACAAATTAAGTGTTTTTTTAGAAGTGAAGTGCATTCGCAACCTGACATGATACCTGTAAAATATGGAAAATCTCCCTTCACATGTACAATATCTCATAATCAGCTTCATCAAAGGAGCATACTTTTCAAGAAAATGTCTTAAAGGAAAAACATTCTTAGGAGCATCTCTGACATTTCGTTATAGGAAAAATTTATAGTCATCAAGGTCTAATTCCATGCCCTTGAACCAAGTTTCACCATGATGAGGGATACTTGTGGCTAAAGAAATAATGTATGCTGAAACACTGAAATCTATACCTGCTATGATAACCTTGTATATATTGAAATTGTGGGAAAAAAGGATTGTCAAAGGAACATGACAGCCAATCTCTTGGATCTTCTCACAAAACTTCATACAATCAACATTTATAAAACATATTTTGGAAAATGGAGAAGAATTTATTTCTCTCAGGTTGGATGGCTCAAACTTTGAATGATGTCCTCCCTTGTGCACTTTCTTTTCACTCACTCTTTCACTCTCCATGAAATTTGTTGAAGGATAGTACCCTAGCCATATAATCTTGATGAAAAAGATGGATTTTATGGTTTGCATAATAAGGACATGGTGACTTTGAAAGAAAAGATGAGTGTAATAATGATGTGGGAGTTTCCTCAAAGGTTTGAGGAAGCAAGGTGAAGTATGATGTTAAAATTGTAAGTCTATTTCATGAGATGAATATGGGGAAGTGAGGAGTTTGTTATTTCTTGCAATGAAAATGTAGTGGAAGGCTAGGTTTTGATGAAATCAGTGGTGAATGAGTAGGGATTGATAGGAAATGTTCAGTTAGGACTTCATGGAGGGTAAGTGATAGTGTAAGACAATAAAGGATATGATTCATTCACTAAAACAATGGAAAATGAAAACTGTTAAAAACTTTGCTGGAGAAAACCATGACAAGAAATCACTTTATCCTCGATGAAATTTCTTGAGAAGATGGTGTAGATTATCACTTATTGTTTGTGGAAGTTTATAAGTCTTTGAACAATCTTTGGAAGCTGGAAAAATCGAAAATTTGTCTCAAAACCATGAAGAAACCTTTTTGTTAAGAAAAACTACAAATTTCACAAAAGGGTTGCGATGTGGGTCACGTGAGGGGTCGCTCCAAGGGTCGCACTATGCAAAAAGGTCACACCGTGGGTCGCACTGCTCCCAAAATGCAGCAAAACCCTCATTTCTTTCACAAATGTTTCTCTTTTTTTGAATTTGAGTAGCTTAGGAACCTTTACAATTACCTTTGGAACTCCTTTGAACTTATTGCATCAATAATGTAACATTTGTGACTTTTAAAACCAACCTTTTAAATAATTTTGTTACTACTCCTGCCTTTGGTGACTTTATGATTGAAATGGAAAAATGATAGCCATGACCCTAGTGACCTAATGGTGACCTTGAAAGTCACGATGATGGGACTGAGGTGATGGTGATGACTTATTTGAGTGATGACACATCAATTTTGGATGATGATGATGAATGGGACATGAAATTTTGCGAGGAGTAATAACATACCTAGACCAACTAACCAACACTCAAATTTTACTTTGAAAATTTATTTGAGATTGTAATAATTTGACCTAAACCCTATAAACTGATTTTGAAAGAGCTAATTTGATCACTGGTGACTATTGTATTCTAACAGTATGCAATAGTATTGGTATTGGTATTGGTATGCAATGGTATTGGCCATATTGTTATGCAATGGTATTGGTATTGGTATTGGCAAGGAACAAGGGTATTGGCAATGCATATTTGTATTGGTTTTGGTATGGTATTGGTATGGTATTGGTATGCATATCATTGCCAATGCATACCATTTCCATGCAATGGTATGAAATGGTATGCAATGGTATTGATATTGGTATGCAATGGTATGGTATTGGTATGGTATTGGTATTGGTATTCTTATTGGTATTGATATGGTATTGGTATCTGTATTGGTATGGTATTGGTATTGGTATTTGTATGGTATGGTATGGTATTGGTATTGGTATAGTATAGTATGGTATTGGTATTGGTATGGTATTGGTATGCATACCATTTTTTTTCAGTGGCATGTAATTGTATTGGTATTGGTATGAAATGGTACGATGTTGGTATGGTGTTGGTATTGTTATTGGTATGCAATGGTATGGTATTGGTATTGGTATTGGTATGGTATGGTATGGTATGGTGTGGTATGGTATTGGTATGGTATTGGTATGGTATTGGTATTGGTATTAGTATGGTATGGTATGGTATAGGTATTGGTATTGGTGTGGTATGGTATTGGTATTGGTATGCAATGGTATTGGAAGTATTGGTAAACAATGGTATTGGAATTGGTATTGGCAAGGCATAAGCATATTGCCAATGCATATTGGTATTGGTTTTGGTATGGTATTGGTATTGGTACTGGTATTGGTATGCAATGGTATTGGTATTAGTATGGTATGGTATTGATATTGGTATTGGTATTGTTATTGGTATTGGTATGCAATGGTATGGTATTGGTATTGGTATTGGTATTGGTATTGGTATGGTATTGGTGTTTGATCCCAAGCTAATTTTTACTTGTGGCCCTATTTTCCCTAAATTATTAGATGATAATGGATTTGATTGGTGTGCCAAAAATTATTTTCTTTGTTGTGTAACAGGATCTAGAAGAGACCATGGAAAGAGGATGTGGAAGGAGTAGACCTACTAAATCACAGAGAGGAAAGTGGGTGGAAGAGGATATTACAACGAAATCTACAGATACAATAAAGGTAAGAATAAAAAGAAACCTCAACCAAAGGAGGAAGGTCTTTATGAATTCAAAACTGCTACAACATAGAAGAGATAAAGTATTTTTTTTTCCATATGGCCTTTGAGCTCAAACTTGTTGGTGGAAAATACACAAGAATAGTGATTAAATGTGATTCTATGATCAATGGAAAAGTTTGAAAATTAGGATGGCCATGTGGGATAGGGATGTTGGATACTTTTCTTGTTGAAAATTTGGCTTGATATAAATACCTAGGGTCATAAAAAAAAATTTAACTCCAAAACATGATATCAATATGTCAAAAATGCGACTAAGGTGAGGTTTTTTGTTGCATATAAAATTCGTTGAAATAATATAACTGGTGTACTAAACATTATTGACTATGTTGTGTATTACAGGAGCCAAATGAGGCAATGGAAATAGATCTCGACATATCAAATGAGGACACAATGGATGATGCAGGACATCAGGTACTCTAATTTTGAATTAACTTAGGAAAAATTGATCTGATGGCATTTTGTGAAACGTCCATGTTTTTTCATGAAATTATTAAATTTTATAGTGTATTATCCAATATTGTCAGAAATTAATGCATGTTGTTGATTATTTTAGATGGAGATTGGAGAAAATGTAGAGATTGAGCATTCAACTAGAAAAAGAAAAAGATATGTACATGGACGTGGACCTAAAATTATTAAATCGCATAGAGGACAGTGGGTGGAAGAGGATATGACAATTGATCTTGCAGACACAACAAATGATTGCACTGAACAAGAGGTTGGTCTGGAATACATTACATGGGATGAATACTTTGAGAAAATCGTTGTTTGTGGATGTTTTGTATGTCGTGGAAAGAAACAATACAAACAAGCGATTGTACAAATACATTACATAGATGATGAGATTACAGTGGGTAGTATGCCTCCTACAATCAATTCAAATCAAATTGGAATTGTGGTAAAGAATTTTATAATTTGATATAAATAATATGTATACTTCTTTTAAACATTGTTTTATATTATTTAAATAATTTATTTTTTTCTTAATGAATACTTGCAGGATAAAGTTCTTCATTTAAAGTTTCCTGGATCACCGAATTCTATCCTAGAGGACAATGATGATTTATCAGATGATACATATAATAAATATATGTGCATATATACCAGCTCTGAAGATGAGGATTTGATGAAAACAAGTAACAAAACAAGATCCTCTTTAAAGATGAATAATTTTCTTAAAGACAAGGGGAAGGTTGACTACATACCATATGAGAATGAATGTGATGGAGATGGTGACTTTCCCCTGAGTTGGAGATCAATTTACAAAGAGACATTTGGTCGTCGATTATGTTGTGCTTTGCCCAGTGATCAACAACTACCTAGAGGGTATGAGGTGTTTCAATTTTTGGGATACAGCTACGTGATACGACCCTCCAATATTCATGGAGAAAATATGGGCCTCTTTATTGTCCAAAATTTCCATGTGGGATCTGTTATTGCACAGTTTGTAGTTTAGGCTAAAGGCTAAAGGATAGAGTCCAAACTGGCGTAACAGGAACCTTCCCACCCCAATGTCACCACAATGGGGAGGTTAACCCAGGGGAGACGTCCCCAGTAACCTGGGGTTTTGAATAGGCTAAGGTATAAAGTTAAGGTCAAAGTTCCCTCCTCACAAGATACCACCAAGATCGGAAAGTCTGGATAATCGGCCAATAAAGAAGTGTATTCCCAAAGAGAACACCTTCCCGGAACAAGACAACAATAAAGAATATATGCAGGCTATGATTCAGTGGGTTAGTACTTCATATGACTATATGATATTACTTAATAAGCAATTTAAAACAATAGATATCAATGAGGTCAACGTTTTATCAATTAGTTATGGAAAAAACATCAATTCATCAATAACTATCAAGATGATAAAGCTAACAATGTATCCAACCAACACTTTACTCAATAAATGCTTTAGATCACCATCCAATTGCTTATAGAAGACAAATGTTGTGTCAAGATGAGATAACCAACTGTGACGAAAACCTTAATTAGGGTTAGTTTGTTAGTTAGGGTTTCAAGAATTAATGTTTTGAGAGTTTGTTTTGAACACTATGACCTCAAAGTTGTGTGCCTAAGATCAGTGCCTAAGGGTATATGGAGTCAATAAAGGAGAAGACACAAAATTGAAGAGGTAACAGGCTAAAGAAGAGAGGGAAGGGTTCTAGAGTGCTGCAATGGTAGGGCCCTAGAATCAAAACCCTAGGGGAAAGAGGCTCACTTCAGTGTTGCTTAAGCAAGGGCTCATTCTCTTTCCTCCTTCTCTAGGTCAAACTTGGCAAATGGCTAGCATAAGAAGAGGGTTAAAACAAGAGGATTTAATGAGGGAGAGTGTTGTAAAGACAAGGCTCTATCACAAAAACCCTAGAAGATGGACACCCCTAGGTGTAGATAACCTAGGCCTAGGACGTCAACCTCCTTTTAACCTTTTAAAATCAAAACTAGCTTAAGGGAAAAAGTTAGATGAGTGTAGCAAAGGCTAGGCTCTATATTCCTCCTTCAATTCCTGAATATTTCTCTCTAAGGGGGAATATGACAAGGACCTACTTGTGTGCTTGTCACCTAGGGTTTTAAAATCAGAAAACTTATAAGTTAATGCAAGAATACTAACCTACAACCATTCAATCAAGAAGTTTTGTAGGAAAAACACTTATATATCATGAAGAAAAGCATGTGCAAACCCTAGTTGTAAACCTTCCTCAAGAGAAATGCTAAAATATGCCAAGAAAATCCTCCCATCAACAAGTGCGACTCCTTTTAAAGACCAAATACCCAATAAGGGTGAAAAAATCAGACCTCACAAGTGTGAGTTGTTGTGTTATATTCAAATGAGGGGAAAACATCCTCAATATATAGTGTATCATGACCTTTAATTAAAATTAGGTCATTAAAAATAACTGACAAGGATACAAACCAAAATCATACTGTTTTTTCATTAACTTCTAAGTAAAACACATAAATGAGCAAAAAGTGAGATGTCAAGCCCCTCTGAGGGAGACTTTAGGCCCTTTTGGGGCTAGTCCAGCATCCAAAAGTCAAACGTTAGCCCTTTCTGGGCTCCTCCAAGCTGCCACATGTGCCAACCATCCTATCAAACTACCACATGCTCAAGGTGATGTTAAGGCCTCCTGGGTGACGTCCTAACCATCAAAAGGAAAATTCTCCATATGAAGTGGGTCAACCCCCCTGGGCTGGGCTCAGCCAAAGTGTCCTGGGTGGAACGTCCTTCTTCTTCTCATGTGCATGAGCTCATCCAATCATTGTCCTATCTCTGCCCCTGATGGGGTCCCAACATCCATCTGATGGGCTCTGCAGCCCCATGGAGGTCCGAGCTAATCATCTCCCCATGTGTACTGGTCCAACTAGTACCTGTCCGTTGGGCATGGTCCTGCACATCAAAAACTTCGCCCTCCATGGGCTCATTAGTCACAGGGATCATAGCAATGTCAATCACATTTCATCGTTAATTTTATCAAATATATGCATAAAACCCCTCATATATCATTCAATATCTCAAAGACATTACAATGACCTACTATACAAAGCTGAAGAAAAAGACAAAATGCCCTATTGGGCCAGTATCCATAAGAAAAGGAAATTTTCCATAGGGTGTCATCCAAGCCATGTAAAACAAAGTGATGTGGTCAAGGGATGTCCAGACATACGGGTAGAGTGAAAGATAGTGGTGTACAATATTACCTGTGGGTGCCTTTGTAGAAGGCGAGTTGTACTTATCATGGATGCAATTCTTTCCAAGCCCTTTATTACCTTTATTCTTTCTTTTTCTTATTTATTTTATTTCAAGGTCTAACTAGAAGACACTGCCTTGGCGTGGTGACCAGAGTTGATAGTGTTACCCACAAGTACTTTCATAGAGATGATAAGGATGGATCGTGATGAGACCCCCTTTCCTTTGGCCATGTAACCAAAGGTCACTGCCCTAGTGTGGTAACCAGATAATGGAAATGTCATACTACTAGGTACCCATCAACATAATGGGTTTGCTTGTGATGAGACCCCCCATCCTCTTGTCTCGGTCTTTTTTTGTTATTTTTCTTCGGGTCCCTCTTCTTTCTTACTGAGAGGCTTTTTATTGCCTTCTCGGGGATCCCTGGGTGAGGCATCTCTAGGTTTCATTTTTTACGGATTTTATTTTTTACCAACTACTTTTACCTTCTGGGCCTTTAGCCCCTTCTTCCCATGAGATAAGGTGCAACCCCACAAACAAATTATCCTAATGCCCAGACTAGGGGAATGGGACAGATGAGTGGGAGATAACATGTAAAAGTGATGATATGATGGGAGCGGATGATGGATCTTCAGAAATCCCCTTGGTGGCAAACCAAAACCTATGGGTATAGGCTTGCTAGGACACCCTGTCAATCCCCCCAACCATGGTCAAGTAGGTTAATGTAAGATCCAAGAAGTCGTTAGAAATAAAAGGAATTTGATGCATATATATGAAGGTTATAATGATAAAAAATGACACATACCATGATACCTGGACCAATTACCTCATGGAGAAAGAGTCTTCTCCAATACAAGTCCAAGTTGAAGGTGATGGATGCCACTACTACTGACAAGACAAGTCTGATGAAGGAGAAGAAGTATGGGCCCTTTAGGGCCATGCTTAGGTCAATATTTCTCTTGGTACTCCATGTCTAGGACTTGTGGGCCTCGAGAGATGATCTCCTATTTATCCCTAGAAATCGGGGATAACATCTGGCTCCAACTTGGGAACATGTGCTCACCGTAGAGTGCACGAGAACCTCAACATATTTGGCATAACCTGCATACCTAATTAACTCGAAAAGGGAATCAGTAACAAAGGTGGGGTGGTAATGCCACTCCAGCATATATAGACACATATATAAATAAATAAAGAAATCACAAATGTGAATATAAAGTGAAGTACTTACCTGTACTTACCTTTTGGCTGGATGTTGGTGTAGTCAAACAACCAGTGAAGCCAACCCAACAATGTTCCTCGATACCTGCCTTTGTGCTTCATCATACACCAAAATAGTGATAAATCAAGCACAAAAATGTCATGAGTTAGAATATATACTATATCATCGGGAATCTCAAAGTCTAACTCATGGAGGTGGGTGGGAGGGATAAAATCCTTCCAATTCCATCTCTAAGGAAAGTATTCAATCCACTTTCATAAAAGGTGAAGAAAAGTCCAAGGTTCAGAACACTGACTCAAAAGGTCGGCACACCGGCTACCTAAGATGTTCTCATACTGTGAAGTCTAGGAAGGGATTGATAAAGGTCCAACAGACGACTGGAAAACTATCAAGGGAAAGTTGAAAAACCAAGATAACAAACTTGTAGTATCCAACCAACCCTTGGATTCTAGGGTTTGCCTAAGAGGAAACTCAACACTAAAAATATACTTCCCAACTACACCTTTAATGGAAAATCATGACAAACTAATAATAGGTAGCTGGAGAAAAAGGTCATGAGAATCCTTCTTTAGGCAAACAATGTTTTTACTCCTATCAAAATCCGAGCATAGTAGCGGTTGATAGTCATCTTCATAGGGTAAATCTAAGTGCTCAGAGGAGTACTCATCAAAGGCCTCAAGGTAAGACCGAAAATCGTTATGCAAATACTATACTTGGTCAACCTTGGGTGTTTGTTGAGAGCCAATGAAAATATCATCTCTCTATTGCCACTGGTCAAGAGATTGTTGTGATAATTGCAAAGGCAACACTCAAAGATGACTCTTTATGTCATAGATTGGATCCATATCATAACTAACAGCATCCCACCTACATCTCCCAACATGTATGAATTCGTCAAAATCAACTATGTCAGTATCAGTATCATAACATGGAGGAGTCAAAACATCCAATACTTATGTACTCTCTATGTCATAAGGTAAAGAATCACTAAAAAATTGGAAGGGGCAATAATTTACCTCAATTAATCCTTCTTGTGCAAGAGCTTCAAGTATTTGGGTAGCTTCATCAAGTGGAAGATCTGCCTCTACATCTTCAGTCTTGAGACATATGTGCTATAGCTTGTCCAAGGGTTCCATTTCTTCTTCACTCTCTGAGTCATAGAACAAGGTATCATCAAAAAACTGGAAAGGAAAATGACTTATCTCATTCTCTTCATCTTGTGCAAGAGGGACAAAATCTTGGAGAGCTTCATCAGACTGAGGAGCAATTACTGGTGCTTCATCCTCATAATTCACGTCTCTAGTTATATCTTTGTTGCATTCTATTGGATTATGGGAGAGGTCTTGCTCCTCTTCAAGGGGTTGATAATGGTCTTTATAAACCTCATCTCTTATATCAAAGGATTCTTGGTATTGATCATGATATGCTCCTCTGAGATCTTCTACAATCTCAGTGGTGAATCCTTTGTGGTTTAAGGTTACCATGAGGTTTTGAAGGAAATCTTCATACGTTTGGAAATCTGGCTTAGTAAGGTCTATAAACCTACTGATGAGGTGTATGAAAGATGATATACCCCTATTCTTGCAACAAATATTAAAACGATCTTGTAAGTAGGATGGCAGAGTGAGTAAGAACAATTTTATAAGAGCATCCTCTCCTCCCAACTTTATCTCGCTCAAGTACTCCAGAAAATTTACTATGTGAGGAGTTGGGAGGCCCAAAAACATTAGAGAGTTGTTTAGCCATTTTGTATCAAAGTGATTTGGGTATCCTTGAAAGCTTCTAAAATCAATACTCGGATATATTTGTCCCCAGTGTGCCATGATCCCATAACTTTGAAATATCACAGAAAGTAAGGTGGCACCTTGAGAAATACCAGTGGAGTCGACAGATAATTTACTCGAAACTATCAAAGAAGAGGGGAAAAACACTCGAGTGGAGTCACCAGGTAAGCTTGTAAAAAAAGGTATCTGAGGCAAGGCTTACCGAAAAGGTTTGTCATTTGAGGAAGATTGACTTAGTGTTCCTCGACAACGGTGCCAAAATGTTATCGCATAGTTTGTAGTTTAGGATGCAGGCTAAAGGATAGAGTCCACACTAGCATAACAGGAACCTTCCCCACCCAATGTCACCACAATGGGGAGGTTCTTTCTATTTAGGGAGGTTAACCCAGGGGAGACGTCCCCGGTAACATAGGGTTTTGAAGAGGCTAAGGTATAAATTTAAGGTCAAAGTTCCCTCCTCACAGGTTACCACCAAGATCAAAAAGTCTGTCTAATTAGCCAATAAAGAAGTGTATGCCCAAAGAGAACACCTTCCCGGAAAAAGAAAACAATAAAGAATATATGCAGGCTATGATTTAGTGGGTTAGTAATTCATATGACTATCTAATATTAATTAATAAGCAATGTAAAACAATAGATATCAATGAGTTCAACTTTTTATCAATTAGCTATGGAAAAAGAATCAATTCATCAATAACTATCAAGATGATAAAGCTAACAACGTATCCAACCAACACTTTACTCAATAAATGCTTTAGATCATCATCCAATTGCTTATAGAAGACAAATTCTGCATCAAGATGAGATAACCAACTGTGACATCAACCTTAATTAGGGTTAGTTTTTTAGTTAGGGTTTCAAGAATTAATGTTTTGAGAGTTTGTTTTGGACACTATGACCTCAACATTGTGTGCCTAAGATCAGTGTCTGAGGGTATATGGAGTCAATAAAGGAGAGGACAAAAAATTGAAGAGGTAACAGGCTAAAGATGAGAGGGAAGGGTTCTAGAGTGTTGCAATGGCAGGGCCCTAGAATCAAAACCCTAGGGGAAAGAGGCTCAGTCCGGTGTTGCTTAAGCAAGGCCTTGTGCTCTTTCCTCCTTCTTTAGGCCAAACTTAGCAAACAAATAGCATAAGAAGAGGGTTAAAACAAGAGGATTTAATGAGGGAGAGTGTTGTAAAGACAAGGCTCTATCACTAAAACCCTAGAAGATGGACTGCCCTAGGTGTAGATAACCTAGGCCTAGGACGTCACCCTCCTTTTAACCTTTTAAAATCAAAACTAGCTTAAGGGAAAAAGCTAGATGAGTGTAGCAAAGGCTAGGCTCTATCTTCCTCCTTCATTGGCTGAATATTTCTCTCTAAGGGGACATATGACAAGGACCTACTTGTGTGCTTGTCACCTAGGGTTTTAAAATCAGCAAACTTATAGGTTAATGAAAGAATACTAACCTACAACCATTCAATCAAGAAGTTTTGTAGGAAAAAAACTTACATATCATGAAGAAAAGCATGTGCAAACCCTAGTTGTAAACCTTCCTCAAGAGAAATGCTAAAATATGCCAAGAAAAGCCTCCCATCAACAAGTGCGACTCCTTTTAAAGACCAAATACCCAATAAGGGTGCAAATATCAGACCTCACAAGTGTGAGTTGTTGTGTTATATTCAAATAAGGGAAAAACATCCTCAATATATAGTGTATCATGACCTTTAATTAAAATTAGGTCATTAAAAATAGCTGACAAGGCTACAAACCAAAATCATACTGTTTTTTCATTAACTACTAAGTAAAACACATAAATGAGCAAAAAGTGAGACGTCAAACCCCTCTAAGGGAGACGTTAGGCCCTTTTGGGGCTAGTCCAACATCCAAAAGTCAGACATTAGCCCTTTTTGGGCTCTTCCAAGTTGCCACATGTGCCAGCCATCCTATCAAACTGCCACATGCTCAAGGTGACATCAAGGCCTCCTAGGTGACATCTTGTCCATCAAAAGGAAAACATTCCATCGAAAGTGGGTCAACCCCCCTAGGTTGGGCTCAGCCAAAGTGTCCTGGGTGGAATGTCCTTCTTCTTCTCATGTGCATGAGCTCATCGAATCATTGTCCTGTCTCTGCCCCTGATGGGGTCCCAACATCCATCTGATGGGTTCTTCAACCCCATGGATGTCCAAGCAAATCATCTCCCCATGTGTACCAATCCAACTGGTACCTGTCCGTCGGGCATGGTCCTTCACATCAAAAACTTCGCCCTCCATGGGCTCATTAGTCCTAGGGATCATAGAAATGTAAATCATGTTTCATCATTAATTTTATCAAATATATGCATAAAACCCCTGATATATCATTCAATAGCTCAAAAACATTACAATGACCTACTATACAAAGCCGAAGAAAAATAAAAATGCCCTATTGGGCCAGCATCCATAATAAAAGGAAAGTTTCCAGAGGGTATCATCCAAGCCATGTAAAACAAAGTGATGTGGTCAAGGGATGTCCAAACATACGGGTAGAGTGAAAGACAGGGGCGTACAATATTACCTGCAGGTGCCTTTGTAGAAGGCAAGTTGTACCTGTCATGGATGCAATTCTTTCTAAGCCCTTTAATTCCTTTATTATTTCTTTTCTTTATTGATTTTTCTTATTTATTTTATTTCAAGGTCTAACTAGAGGACACTACCTTGGTGTGGTGACCAGAGCTGACAGTGTTACCCACAAGTACTTTCATAGAGATGATAAGGCTGGCTCATGATGAGACCCCCTTTCCTTTCACCATGTAACCAAAGGTCACTGCCTTGGCGTGGTAACTAGATAATGGCAATGTCATACTGCTAGGTACCCATGAACAGAATGGGTTGGCTCGTGATGAGACCCCCCATCCTCTTGGATAGGTCTTGTTTTGTTATTTTTCTTCAGGTCCCTCTTCTTTCTTGTTGAGAGGATTTTTATTGCCTTCTCGGGGATCCCTGGGCGAGGCATCTCTAGGTTTCATTTTTTATGGATTTTATCTTTTACCAGCTTCTTTTACCTTTTGGGCCTTTAGCCCCTTCTTTCCATGAGATAAGGTGCAACCCCACAAATAGATCATCCTAATGCACAGACTAGGGGAATGGAACAAATGAGTGGGAGATAAGATGTAAAAGTGATGATATGATGGGAGTAGACGATGGCTTTTCAGAAATCCCCCCGGTGGAAAACCAAAACCTATGGGCACAGGCTTGCTAGGACACCCTGTCAATCCCCCCAACCATGGTCAAGTAGGTTAATGTAAGATCCAAGAAGTCATCAGAAATAAAAAGAATTTGATGCATATATCTGAAGGTTATAATGATAAAAAATGAGACATACCATGATACCTGGACCAATTACCTCATGGAGCAAGAGTCTTCTTCGATACAAGTCCAAGCCAAAGGTGATGGATGCTGCTGCTACTGACAAGACAAGTCTGATGAAGGAGAAGAAAGATGGGCCCTTCAGGGCCATGCTCAGTTCAATCCTGCTCGCGATACTCCATGCCTAGGACCTGTGGTGCTCGAGACATGATCTCCTAGTTATCCCTAGAAATCAGGGATAACACGATATAAAAATAGAAACAATTCACAACAAACCACAAGGATATTAATGCCATATTATGGTCCATCATATTACAGTGGTGAATGGAAAAGGCTAGTAGAATATAAGCCTAGCATGTCAGCATATGGTCTAAATTCAAATATGTATACACATAGTTTCCAATTGGAAAGTGGAAAATAAATTAATAGAGGTCATCTTATGTATATAGATGTACGTGCATACACACACAAAAATATTTCAGGTTTTATAAATAGTAGTAAGGGAAGGGACCCTAATGTAAGACCAAATTGTCAATTTGTTGAAGTTATAAATGATAAATATGGATATATGAAAAGAGAGGTTGATAGATTGATAATGGTTGAGGATATTATGGACATTACCATTGGGGATGAGTTATTTATTAATTAAACCTTCTTAAAACACACTCCTTCATGAAAGAAAAGGGAAGAACTAGGTATCCCTAAGGATGTTTGTAAGCGTAGAAAACCAAAGAATAATCAATGAGTGTGGATTGACATTTTATACACTATGTTGTCAAAATTGAGTTTTATTTTAAATTATTGTATAAAATAAGTAGTATATAAAATAATATTTCGCTATTCAATTGATGTATATATGTTCATACATTCTATATTCTTATTGGTTAATACAATATATTTGATTATATTTCTTTGAAACTAATACAATTATGATTTATCCAATTCTTTCCAAACATTAAATAATGCTTGTGTATGTTGATAGGTAGAAGACATTGATGATCCACCTACTAATACCCAACATCAAACTGGGTTATTGAGATTTGGACATGATGATCCAAACCATCCTTTAAACAATACTAGGGAGAAAAGAGCAACATTGAAGAGAATACTACCAACTGATAAGTTTGAAGAGATCATGAGATTAGCATACAATGATGGCATGTTGCATAGCTTTAATGATGATGATGATGATAGTGAAAATGCAGTGCATGAAGAAGGATTGAATGAAATGCTTACAGGTTTCTTTGGGGATGGAAACAATCATGACGATAATGATCATATGGTTGACAATAATGATTACATTAGGGGTAATTACCACTAATGTAATCTTGATGATAACAACCTGAAAGACTCAATCAAGCAAGTTGTGAAGACACCTGTGTTCAAATCGGGTGCAAATAGAACCTTGAAACTTGCATGCACATTGATATTATTAGAAATCAAATCACTATTTGGTTGGTTAGACAAAGGATTCACTACCCTACTAAAGTGAGTTGAAATGTATTTCTTACTTTGCATTGTCAATTGGTGTACACAATTTGTAAACATTCATCAGCTATGTTTATATTTCTTTAATGGGATGTTATAAAACATATATTATATATAAACAATAGTAGTGTAGATTGACCTATCAAACATGTTCATCATAAGTCAAACATTTAATTGATTTAATCTCTGGAAATCTTATAGGGCACTAAAAACTAAAATATTCCCTGAAGATAATGTGTTTCCATCAACTTGCAGAGAAGCATGCCAGTTGTTGGATGAGTTGGGGATTGAATATAAACAAATTCATTCATGTAAAAATGATTGCATTTTATACAGATTTGAATATCAAAACAAGGTAGAATGTCCTGTATGCAAAGAGAACATATATCGTACAGATGTATAAGGTCCTACAGTTCCAAAAAAGGTTTTACATCACATGCCAATTACACCTAGACTTCAACAAATATTTCATTGCAAGTCACTTGCACAATTGATGGATGTTGAAGGAAAATCTCCCTGTGGAAAGATAGATCTCCTCAAAGAGCTAGACTCTTAACTCTAAGATAGAAAGTGCTTATCATGGTCACTAACTTCCTTTTAGATCTAGGTGGACTAGTGTGTGAGGAGGAAGGATAAAAGAAGTACCTTTTACCGGTGTTTGTCCCTGCACGCTCTGAGTTGAGCTCCAATCTTTCGCTCCTCGATAAGCCCTGTAGACAAAGAAAGTACGACTACTTCCTACTCTATAAAGATTAGTCCGAAATAGGTCTATATACTAAAGAGACAAATTCATTTGAGATTGAACATGAATTAGAAAGAAACAAACCAAGCAAATTATATTAATGAGGACAAAACATTGCTTATAGCCATAGATGAATTGCAACAGTTTCGTCAAGTCCTCCTTGTCTACCCCTTTCTCAAAAGATCCACGATCTGAATGATGATAGCTTCACTAATTTCTCCTATGAGATCATAGGTCTCTTGCTTCCATAATATCTCTGTTCCAGCACCACTTATAAGATCATAAGTTTGGTGTGATTCTCCTTTTTCTCGTCCCCTTTCACCATGAGAAAGCTTTCTTATATAGCCTTGGGGAGGCTTTAACCACTTGAGATATCTTTGGGGAAGTTGAGGATTTTCCTCCTTTAGTTGAGGATCTGCCCTAAGATCTTGGCTGGACTGGGAATTCAAATCCAACTGCCTTCCAAGAATGAAAGGATCCTTCCCCCATTCATCTCAACAACTTAACCACTACCCAGAATAGTTAGCGCTCCCTCAAAAGGGCACTCGGAGCGATGTAGCACTCCCTAGTAAGCTTAAGGGGGTTGCCAACACTCCTAAAATCAATAGCACTCATCCAGAAGGGCCAAAGAATCTTTATAGCGCTCCCAGACAGTGTAAGGGGGAGCGCCAACAAATACCAGAAGAGGTATAGGGGAGCGCTCCCCTTCAAAAACTCAGTTTTTGGGGTGCTTTCAGATGGAAAACAGTTTATAAGCCTACTGACTCATTTCTCCTCTTCCAAATCAAATGTTTGAGGTGTTTCAAGTGTCCTTCTCATGTCGTTATAGGCACGAAATAAGCATCATGGCAGTATGCTTTCTTTAACACTTGCGACACTTGTGAGAAAAGTGAGACACTTGCGACCCTTGTAATGACGACACTTGTGACACTATCAAAGTGAGTATTTTTTATGTGTAACAATGGACTAGCATGCAAATAATATGAGTAAATATGGATACATGTGAATTTCGGCCAACTCCAAAGCAATGAAACACATAAAGGAAAAATGGCCAAGTAAATTCAAAGATGAACCACGTAGTATTAGGTTTGGTCTTGTTATTTATGGAGTGTGTACATTGTCTTTCCTCAATTCAAATTATAGTGTTTGGCCAATCGGATTGATAGTATACAATATTCCCCCATGGATGAGTGTTAAAAAGGAGCACCTTATGCTAACTCTCATTGTTCCAGGAAAACAACACGTTAAAAATATGGATGTTTATATTGCGCCTTTTATTGATGAGATGCAACTACTATGGAAAGACATAAGAATGTATGACATATCAAGTCCTCCATAAAATAGTTCCTTCATGTTGTATGGTGTACTATGTTGGACTATTCATGATTTCCTGGGACTTGGTGTCTGTTATGGTAAGATAAAATATTTACGTATTCACTCTCATAATGTATTTTCATACCATCTTTCATACTTACTTTTATACTATTATTATAATGCTATTAAAATTACTTATTGAATTGAAGGGCTTCAAACAAGGGGTATATTTTCATGTCCAAGATGTGTAGTCAATTTCAAGGGAGGTATTCTAAATATCTACATAAATTTTAATTACGCAAACAACAGGGTTTTTCTACCAACGGATCATAAGTTTAGAAATCATCTAAAGAATCAATTTGAAAGAAAAGTTGAAAATAGAGGCCCTCCCGTGATTATGGGTCTAGGAGATTGGATTAAGAAGTATGAAGATGCTGAATTGAAAGGTTGGGAGGGTTGTTTTTATCAGGGTGATTCAATTGAAGAACTAGAACAAGTTGTAGTTAATATGACAGAAGGAATGAAAAGGAAATCCATATTTTATGAGGTTCCTTACTGGAAGGATCTATTAATATCTCACCTATAAGATCCTATGCACATCTTCAAAAATGTCCCATATTCTATATTTCAACATATATCAAGAAAAGAGAAGGACACCTTGTATTCGAGGAGAGATATTTCTCTTTTGCGTACCAAATTTGATAGAAGACATTTGTGGCCAAATAGGGAAAATGAAACATATGCAGAAGCTCCATGAATTTTGAAAAAAAGAGAGCTAGACTAGCTAAAAAATGTCATCCGTTCAATAAGGACACCTACTGACTATGGTTCATCCTTGGATACAGCTTTTACAGTTGATGGACATATCACAGGATTTAAAACACATGATTTTCATAATTTTCTGAAGGTATTATATATCATCATTTAAGTTTTACTGGTAACATTGATTTAGTACTAAATATATTTTGATATTTTGTTGTGTGAAAAATTACTAATGACCTGTGATGAATGTGTTTGATAGCATATCATTCCATTAGCAATTAGGGGGGATTCATGTCTTACCATTGACTTAAGGAATGCCATAATTTGATTGCCAGCATTTACAAGGTATGTGGTATGAAATGTTCATGTGTGAGAGACATAGAGATATCATATTCCATTTTAATTTTTCACTAAAGGTTCATACTAATTTACTATTCTTATAATAGGTGGGTGACCTCCAAGGAGATCCATGAATGTGAAATACCAAAATGGAAGAAGGAAATTGCAGAAATTGTATGTGTATTTGAGAAGGACCTCCCTACAAGTTTCATGGACCTACAAGTCCATTTACTTATACACCTAGTCGATGACATTGAATTGGTAGGTGTCATATGAACGAGGTGGATGTTTTTCTCTGAGAGGTATATGAAAACTCTAAAAAGATATGTCCGACAAAAGGCACATCCAAAGGGTTGTATGGCTAAAGGGTATGTATTGAATGAAGTATTTCTCTTCCTATGTGAATTCCTTGGTAAGGATTTTGAAGATGGGCCATGATTCTGGGATGAATAACGAGCATCAAATATTATTGATGGAGAAAAACCACAATATAATGGTGTTCAAGTAGAAATTAGTAAGTAAATTCATGATCTTTAATGCGGTTTTTTTCTTTGCAATCATTAAATTTCTTTGTAATTTATTTGTCAAATTAACTAAATAACATTTGGAGTTTGAAATAAACATGTTGACATGTAATAGATGTAGACAAAAGTCCAATACTCAAAAATGTATTTATGAACAAATGGATTGATTTGTATGATAAAAAGATAGAAGAAGTCTTAGAAGCAAGGAGACAGTTTAAGAGATCCAACCCAAGGAACACTCCACTTCCCAGTGATCTGCTTGGGGAATGGGGAAAAGATTGCACTCTAGAATGGGTTACTGAACAAATTCAAAATCAAATAGAAGATGTCTGTATAGATTCAAACATAACAGAAGATGAAATCAACATGTGTAGAGGGTGTGAAAGAAAGGTACAGTTGGAATTTTACAAAATGTTGTTTCCTTACATTTTTTACACTATTAACTATTTTAATATTCGTGATTATATTTTTTTTCATTGAAATAAATGGTCTTTCACAGATGAGGAAATATCATGCAATGTGGGAATATGGACAAAATTATCGTGTAGAAAGTGTATATGTAAAGCGACGATCCTTTCATTATGGCATCATGGTTGATTTCAAGAAATCCAGTCGAGCAAGCTCAAAAGATAAGAATATTATTGAACATAATCTACAATATGTTGGAAAAATCCAAGAAATTATTGAGTTGGATTACCACTCTTTTAAATGTTGTATTTTTAAGTGTAGATGGTATGAAGCATTTGAGAGGACACGGAGACATGATACCCATAGTGGATTGTTTTCAATAGATTCCTCAAGGTTCCTACCAGAGGATAAGGAGCCTTATGTTCTACCAATTCATTGTGAGTAGGTATTTCTTTAACTCAAATATGAATCAATAGTGATCATTAATCTATTGATTAATGAGTTTTTTGGGATAATATATGTGTTTATTAATAAATAAAAGTGTTATAAGATATTTCTAATATATGTATGTCATTCATGTGTAGTTATTTTTCTATGAAGATATTTTGGACCCAAAATGGATATTTGTCATACATTATGATCCAAGATTAAGACATGTTTTTGACGATGCTTTAGTGGATATTGAGCAAAACAATGATGTCCAACAAAATGAGAGAGATGGATTAGAGAACATCGAATAAATTAACATCCATGATGATGTTGAAGATAGTTATGTTCAGGCACAAGAAGACAACAATCCAGAGTTAGATGATTTTATGGAAGACAACAATATGGATGATATAAAAAATGATGATCCAAATTATACATCTGGTAACAATATAGATGGTCTACAGTCAAATTTCAATGATGATGATGATGGTGCATATCAAGAAGAGAATGATGATAATATTAAATACTTGAAAGAACATATGAACATTGACAATGATAAACTGGATGACATTGTTGCAAACAATAATGTTAATGACCAAGACTTCTAAATTTTCAAAATTATTTGTAATCCAATTTTTAAAATGACGTTGATTCTTATGGCCCAAACTTTCATGAAATGATTTAGTATTATTTCCAACTATACAAATTACTTTTGGCAATATCCTTAAAGTGTTCAATCTTTTCTATGAATTGTTGGCAAAACAATTTAGGTTTACTTATATAAGAGTTAGCATGGTTAGTGGTCATTTATTAGAAATTGTTAAAAAATATAATTAAATATATCATATATGTAAATCAATGTAAATCGAGACAATTAGACTAATTAATGTATCCAAAGTTTATTCATTAATTTATATTTTAAAACAAATTGAAATATTTCACTAAGCCTAAACCTAATACCTTAACCTTTATACCTTATAACCCCTAACCCCTTGAAACATGGATGATATTGAATATTATGTGGGGACATCATACATCCTTGAGTCTTGAAACCCTCCCATACCATCAAGCTACATGTGCCTAGTATAACCATGTCAAATTTCGACGTATATAGGCACAACTTGGAGAAATTTCAATGTTGGCCTCATTCACTGGTAACCATGTAGGGTCGATTGATGTCATTAATCCCTTCACCTGATATAATCCTTAACCCATTAACAATTAAACCACTTGCATGTTGAACCTTATAAAATTCTTTTGGTATGTCTCAACTTAATAGAATCATGGTTTATTAATCATTAGGTTTTGTTGTAAAGATGGGTATGTCAGGTTTGATCTTTGTTGGAATGGATGGAGAAATTGGGTCATGATGAATATGATGATGATGGAAATGAAAATCATGATGATGGAAATGATGAAGAGAATGATTTCCATAATTCTTAAAAACCTTCCATACCATCAAGGCATGTGCCTAGTGTAAACATGTAAAATTACAACGCATACAGTCACATTTTGAAGAAAATTCAACATTGGCCCCATTCACTATTCACTGTGTGAGATCAGTGGATGACATTGGTGATGGTAATGTTGGAAGTTCCAAGACATTTAAAGAGATTTATGAAAAAGATTCTATAGAAGGGATTGATGAATGATAACAATGAATGTCAATGCAAACATGGATGATCTCGAATATTGCGTGGGGAAATCAGACATACTTGAGTATTGAAACCCTCCCATACCATAAAGGCATGTGTCTAATATAACCATGTAAAATTTTGACACATATAGGCATTGATTGAATAAATTTCAATGTTGGCCCCATTCACTACTAACTATGTGGGGTTGGTGCATGACATTTGTGATGGGTGTATTGGAAGTTCCATGTCAAATTTCAAGATAGTTCTGACAATGATTATATAGAAGGTAATGAAAAACTATGACAATGAGACATGCATGATGAAAATTGATTCAAATGTGGATGATCTCAAAGATTATGTGGGGACATCAATATACATCCTTAAGTCTCGAAACCCTCCCATATCGTCAAGGCATGTGTTTAATCTAACCATGTAAAATTTTGATGCATATAGGCACAGATTGAAGAAATTTCAACATTGTCCCCATTCACTACTCACTATGTGGGGTCATTTCATGACATTTTTGATGGGTGTATTGGAAGCTCCATGTAAAATTTCAAGATAGTTATGACAATGATTCTATAGAAGGGAATGATGAACATTGAAAAAGAGACATTTATGATGAATGCTGATGTAGATGTGGAATTTTGAAACCCTCCTTCAGTATTGAAAACCCTCCTATACTGGCAAGGCATGCGTCTAGTCTAACCATGTCGAATTTCGATGCATACAAGCACAGTTTGAAGAAATTTCAATGTTGGCCCCATTCACTTCTCACTGTGTGAGGTTGATGCAAGATGAAATTTGTGATGGGTGCATTGGAAGTGCCACGACATTTCAAGAGAGTTCCAACAAAGATTCTATAGATGGAAATGACGAATGATGACAATGAGACATCCATTATATTGAGCATTGATGCAAACATGGATGATCTCAAATATTATGCAGGAACATCAAACATCCTTAAGTCTTGAAACCCTCCCATATTGTCAAGACATGTGTCTAATCTAACCATGTCAAATTTCGACGCATACTGACATAGATTGAAAAAGTTTCAACGTTGGCCCCACTCACTGCTCACTGTGCGGGTTCAGTGGAAGAAATTTGTGATGGGTGTGTTGGAAGTTCCATGTCAAATTTCAAGATAATTTCGACAACGATTCCATAGAAGGGAATGATGAATGAAGACAATGAGACATGCATGATGAATTTTGATGCAAATGTGGATGATCTCAAATATTATGTGAGGACATCAATATACATCCTTGAGTCTTGAAACCCTCCCATGCATGTGTCTAGTCTAACGATGTCAAATTTCAATGCATACAGGCACATATTGAATAAATTTCAACGTTGGCCCCATTCACTGCTCACTATGTGGGGTTAGTGCATGATATTTGTAGTGGGTGAATTGGAAGTTCCATGAAATTACAAGAGAGTTCCAACAAAGACTCTAAAGATGGAAAAAATGAATGATGACAATGAGACATCCATTATGAACATTGATGAAAACATGGATGATCTCAAAGATTATGTAGGGACATCATACATCCTTGATTCTTGAAACCCTCCCATATTGTCAAGGCATGTGTCTATTCTAACCATGTCAAATTGTGACGCATACAGGAACATATTGAAGAAATTTCAACTTTGGCCCCATTCACTGATCACTATGTGGGGTCAGTGCATGACATTTGCGGTGGATGAATTAGAAGTTCAATGACATTTCAAGAGAGTTCCAAAATATATTCTACATATGGAAATGATGAATGATGACAATGAAACATCCATTGTGAAATTTGATGTAAACATGGATGATCTCAAACATTATGTGGGGACATCAAACATCCTTGAGTCTTGAAACCCTCCCATACTATCAAGGCATGTGTCTAGTCTAAACATGTCAAATTTCGACACATACATGCATAGTTTGAAGAAATTTCAATGTTGGCCCCATTCACTACTCACTGTGCGAGGTCAATGCAAAATGACATTGGTGATTGATGTATTGGAAGTGCCATGACATTTCAAGAGAGTCCTAACAAATATTCTATAGATGGAAATAACAAATGATGACAATGAGACATCCATTATATTGAGCATTGATGAAAACATGGATGATCTCAAATATTATGTGGGGACATCAAACATACTTAAGTCTTGAAACCCTCCCATACCATCAAGGAAACTATCTATTCTAACCATGTCAAATTTCAATGCATACGGGAACAGATTGAAAACATTTCAACGTTGGCCCCATTCACTACTCACTATACAGGTTCGGTGGAAGAAAATTGTGATGGGTGTATTGCAAGTTCCATGTCAAATTTCAAGATAGTTCTGACAACAATTCTATAAAAGGGAATGAAGAATGATGACAATGAGATGTGCATGATGAACGTTGATGCGAATGTGGATGATCTCAAATATTATGTGGGGACATCATACATCCTTGAGTCTTGAAACCCTCTCATACCATCAAGGCATGTGTCTAGTCTAACCATGTCAAATTGCGACACATATAGGTACACATTGAAGAAATTTCAACGTTGGCCCCATTCACTGCTCACTATGTGAGGTCGGTGCATGACATTTTTGGTGGGTGAATTGGAAGTTCCATGACATTTCAAGAGAGTTCCAACAAATATTCTATAGATGGAAATGAAAAATGATGACAATGAGACGTCATTATGAACACTGATGAAAACATGGATGATCTCAAATATTATGTGGGGACATGAGACATCCTTGATATTGAAACCCTCCCATACCATCAATGCATGTTTCTAGTCTAACCATGTCAAATTTTGATGCATACAGGTACAAACTGAAGAAATTTCAACATTGGCCCCATTCACTACTCATTGTGAGGGGTCGGTGGAAGACAATATGTGTGATGGGTGTATTGGAATTTCCATGGAATTTCAAGAGATGAGTTCCACAAATATTCTACATATGGAAATGATGGATGATGAAAATGAGATGTGGACGATCTCAATGATTATGTGTAGGGTCGATGTATGTCATTAATTCATTGACCATATATAATCCCTAATCAATTAATCATTAAACTACCTAACCCCTAAGCCCCAAATCCATTAGCCATTGACCCTTAATCCATTAAACTGTAACCCCTGATCCCTTAACCCTTAATCCATTAAACGATAACCCCTAATCCCTTAAACCTTAATCCCTAGACCTCAAATCCATAAATAACCTAATCCCAAAATACCCTATCCACTTAACCCGCAAAAAATCAAGAAAATTACTATTTAGGCATAGTGGGAGTTAAATTATAAGCCAAAATAGAAAATAAAAAGGAAGGTAATCTGGAAGCTAAACTAGGAGCTAAATTGGAAGCTAAACTAGAAGCTAAACTAAGAGCTAAATTGGAAGCTAAACTAGAAGCTAAACTGGGAGCTAAACTAGGAGCTAAACTAGGAGCTAATCTGGGAGCTAAATCGAGAGCTAAATAGGGAGCTAAATTAAGCGCTAATTGGGGCGCTAAACTAGGCGCTAATAACACCTAGTTTAGCACCCAGTTTTGTTTCTCGACGCAAATAGCTCCATAAATAGCACCCTCCCGATAAATAGCACTGACTTTAGAAAAAACGTGGATAAAAATACATTAAAACAGCCTGTGGAAGAAAAAAAGGGAGCTAATCACAGGGATTTGTTGTAGTGTGTGGCCAATTTGGTTCAGGGGCATAAAATCCAAACTGAGTAGCATAACAAACTTCCAATACCAATACCATATCAATACAAATACCAATACCATACCAATACCAATATCGTAGTATACCATGCCAATACCAATACCAATACCAATACCATACCATACCATACATAATTGCACCTAAAAAGAAGGTTGAATTCAATAGGGGTGATAAAAAATACTACATTTTTTCTAAGCCAACCATGGATAACTAAATGATGCAAAGGTACCAAAATATCAATACCTAGTTCAAATCCACGCATTTATGAAAAATCAATTCAAAAATCTTATTAGATTTATCAAGAGTAATTAAAATCATGGAAGTGTTTGTATCCTCAAAACATTAAACAAGAATCCATGTGGTTGAAAAATCAATGATCATAAGAGTGGTCCAAGGTATCATTGTCAAGTGTGATATGTGGTTCTAGTAGGCAAGAATCAAATATACTTCTAGAGGATATGGAGCCTAAGGGAATGATAGTGGAGTGGGTAGCTTAGGTAGGAAGTCAATAGGAGAACTAAAGTGGAGAATACCAATACCATACCAATACCAATAGCATAGCATACCATACCAATAACAATAACAATACCATACCATACCATACCATACCATAATATACCATACAAATATCAATACCATACTATACCAGTACCAATACCAATACCAATACCAATACCATACCATACCATACCATACCAATACCAATACATTTGCATACCAATGCATGGAAATGGTATGCATTGGCAACGATATGCATACCAATACCAATACCATACCATACATAATTACACCTAAAAATAAGGTTGAAGTCAATAGGGGCAACAAAAATCGCTACATCTTTACTACATTTTTGCTAAGCCAACCATGGATAACTAAATCATGCAAACGTACGAAAATATCAATATCTAGTTCAAATTCGTGCATTTGTGAAGCATAAATTCAATAATCTTATTAGATTTATCAAGAGTAATTAAAATCATGGAAGTGTTTCTATCCTCAAAATATTAAACAAGAATCCATGTGGTTTAAAAATCAATGATCATAAGAGTGGTCCAAGGTGTCAATGCCAAGTGTGATATGTGGTTCTAGTAGGCAAGAATCAAAGATATTTATAGAGGAGATGAAGTCTAAGAGCATGCTAGTGGAGTGGGTAGCTTAGGTAGAAAGTGAATAGGAGAACTAAAGTGGATATTATCCCAAGGACCATTAAAATAAGGTATAGCATCAAATAATTTTTCATCATCATCGAAATTCATGGTTAGTGAGGAAAGACCACTTTAACACATGGGAAAAGAGAGTGGATTGGTGGATCCCAAGTGTGAAGCTACAATATCAATTTTCAAGTCTACCTTGTTCAAAGGATTCAAAGACTCGTACTCTATCAGTGGAGGTTGTGAAAATGGTGGTAGTGGTCACATAAGGAATTTTTTATTTAGATCATGATCCAACCAAACCATAGGGATAGATAGTGAATGAGATACTAAAGGTGAGACATTGTCTTGATTAATGTTGTAGTTGAGAACTGCATGTTATTGGAACAATGGTGGATCACCATTTAGGACCAAAATGGACACGTTTTGACCATATTTAGGTGCAATCCCTGGCGTTTTTTGCACCCATAGTTGATTACATTAAGGAGATAAATCAGTGCTAAAGTAGGCATAGATGGTGCCCAATTTAGCATTGAATGATATGTATAAATTAAAAAAAAAAAAATACCCGCGGGCAAGGGGATGAATATACCCATTGATATGTAAAACCTAAAAAATGCATATATCTACGAGCAAGGGGAAGAATTAAAAAAACACAAATTGGGAGTTTTCTATGACGATTGGAAAAATATTGTGACCTGTCCAACTGAATTCCCTTATACATTTTGACTCCAACATGATTTGACTACTTTCCAGGGAGAATGGAGATAAAGCGTGTCAGTTCAAGTGAATGTCTTGCTGCATTTCGACTCCAACACGTTTTGGGTGTTTCTTAGGGTGACTCCAAAATGATTTGGGTGTTTCTTAGGGTGAGAGGAGATAGTCTGGGACCATACCAACTCAATTTCATACTACAATTGGAATCCAACATGATTTGGGTGTTTCCTAGGGTGAAGGGAGACTGGGTGTGAGCATACCAACTAATTTTCAAACTAGATTTTGACTCCAACATGATTTGGGTGTTTCCTAGGGCGAACAGAGATAGGGTAAGAACATAGCACGATTTGGAGGTTTCCAAAGGGAGAACTGAGATTTTGAAGTAAAATAATTATCAATTTTCACAATTCAACCTCTTTACATATAAATTTTCTCATATTTTATGGTATATCTGAGTTTGACATTTGCTTATCCTTGTTAGAATAGGAAAAAAAAGACCAGGAAGAAGAGAGAAGAAATAAGCACCTTCAAAAATCATCACAAAGTCCACTTGCCCAAATCCTGATAGAAGGCATTTTCCCTAGATTGCTTAAAATGTCAAGTAGAGGGAAGGAAATAAACTATATCCATAATGAGGTAAGTCCTTCTCAATTTATAGATTTTTAATTGTCTCATTTATTTTATTTTATTTTTAGTTATTTGTTTTTTATTGAAAATTTTAACACAAAAAAATATTTTATATATCTAGGGACATGAGATTGACCAGGAGAAAGATGCATTGGTGTCGATATTGGGTATAGAGGCCATAAAAAAACTTGATGGTGTAGACTTGAAAACTCTTACAAAATACATAGAAAAACGATCCACTAAGACCCCTGAGACATTGCAAGCAAATCAACCCTGTGAAAGGGAATCGATTGATTCCCCAACCACTCTTGGATCGAGCATAAAATCAAGGAGGAAATCATATACGATGACCTCTAGGAATATGAAACAGAGAGGGGAGACCTCCAATGTTGAAGCCAATCCTGGGACCTAAACTTCATCCACCATGCCATGTTTTGGAACTTGCATTGGGAACTATGATACAAGGATAGAATACGACATGGTTTTAGGTGAAATCAGAATGTCAAATGTCGCGAAGGTTTTTGTGAACAGGTTGAAGGAATCATTCCTTCAATGGTTCAAAGACTATCTCCATTTGTCGTCCTAAAATATACCAATGCACCTACATAAAGCTGTAATTCATTACATGGAGTCTTAATTTGGCATAGGTTGGTCAGTAAAAAAGGTGAAAAGACAAATATCTCAAAATTGCAAGAGATTTAGGTGCAATCAAACAAAGCAGATAAAAAAACTCTCGCCCAAGATAAGGCTCAAAAAAATGCCAATTGATGTCAATATAAAAGTATGGAAAGAACTTGTAAGATCATATGAGAAGTCAGATGCATGAAGGAAGTTTGGTGAGGAGAGTATCCAGGTATTTCAATTTTCTCATAATATTATATCAAATTTCTTAAACGATTTTTATATTTTATTTGTGCATAGTCCAATTGACTTACTTTATGTTTTAGGACAAAGCTTCCAAATCTAGGCTTTCAAAACTCCAAGCCACACATCATAGTGGCCAAAAAGATTTACAAGCCTTGATTTGCACCTTTGTAAGTATATTTATTATGTGAAATGTTTTTGTTTTTTTTATTTCCTAAAAAAAGTAATTGATTACATATTTATTAGTTTAACTATTCCATGTGCCATGTTTTGATAGAAGGACAAATATGGTCGGCATCCAACTCATTTTGAAAAAGAAATGTTACAAAATAAAAAGTGGACAGACTTTGTAATATGGATGGAGAACGAGGTATCAATAGTACTAAAGGATCCATTGCCTTTTTTTTCCCTAGTTTTTTTCAATGGCTCCCCATTTGGGCATCCTTGTCCTTTATTTCCTTTGAATATTATGAACTTGTGAAATGTTCCTTTCAATTTATGGAGTTTGGAAATACTATCCCTTGTTTTGTGGCTCCTGATAGCAAGCATAGTTTGCCTAGCAGGGATTTGACCCTTTTGTTTAATTTTATATTTTCCTATTATTTGGACAATTTTGATTCTCATTCAACATTCATAGGGCCTTCTTTACCTTGGACCTTCTCTAACATAGCTATTTTTCACTAATATATGGGTGATAAATTCATCATCCATCTTACAAAGTGAACACATGCCAGGCCCCTGGTTACTTGTCCTTTACAAATGATCTCAAAGAAGTAACTTGTCTCTCAACACTAGCCACATATGAACACGTGTCTTCATAGGAGCTCTAATATTCCAAAGGTTCTTCCACCACAATGATTTTGTCTTTTTCTGCATTACATAACATAGTATTGTACCATAGCTTTGCAATCTATTATTTTAGAATAGGATTCTTGGACCAAACCAAACTATATTTCGCATCCCTAATCCTTACATTAATATGAGATAAAGTTCCACATAACATTGCCATTGTTCTAAATTCTCTCTTGCAAATCCCAAGAATACCAATACCAATACCATACCAAAACCATACCATACCATACCAGTACTATACCAATACAATACCATACTATACCATACCAATACCATACCAATACCAATACCATACCATTTCATACCAATAACAATACCAATACCAATACCATACCAATACCAGACCATTGCATACCAATACCAATACGATTGCATACCATTGAGTGGTAATGGTATGCATTGGCAATGATATGCATACCAATGCCATACCAATACCAATACCATACCAATACCAATACCATACCATACCATACCAATACCAATACCATACCATACCATACCATACCAATACCAATACCAACACCATACCAATACCAATACCATACTATACCATGCCATACCAATATCAATACCAATCCCATACCATACCAATACCAATACCAATACCATACCAATACCAACAACATACCATACCAATACCAATACAATTGCATACCAATACCAATACCTTTGCATACCATTGCATGACAAAGGTATGCATTGGCAATGATGTGCATACCAATGCCATACCAATACCAATACCATACAAATATCAATACCATACTATACCATACCAATAACAATTCCATACCATACTATACCATACCAATACCAATACCATACCGTACCATACCAATACCAATAGCAATACCATACCATGTCATACCAATACTAATACCAATCCCATACCATACCAATACCGATACCATACCATTGCATGCCAATACCAATACCAATACCATTGCATATCATACATCCAATACCATTTCATATGAATACCAATACCATACCATACCATACTAATACCAATACCAATATCATACCAAAACCGTACCATACCAATACCATAGCATACCATACCAATAGCATACCAATACCAATACCAATACTAACACCATACAATTGAATACCAATAACAATACCAATACCATACCATTGCGTGCCAATACCAATACCATTTCATATCATTGCACGACGATGGTAAGCATTGGAAATGATATGCATACCAATACCATACCAAAACCAATACCAATATGCCTTGCCAATACCCTTATGCCTTGCCAATACCAATACCAATACCATTGCATACCGATACCAATACCATTGCATACCAATACCAATACCAATATCATACCATACCATACTCTAACACCCTGTTTCCCCCATTCTGTAAATAAAACTATATGGGCCGACGAATTATAGAAAACTTAAAAGTGTGAATGTTTGATTTGATGGACCTTGTGTAGAAGATCAATGAATGTAAATTATGATAATTTTAATAGAAAATGGTTATGTGTTGCATGACTCTTGAAAGAGGGGATGTGCTAAGAGAGAGACCATGAAATGTTTTGAAAGGTGGTGGAGGGGACTAGGAATGGTTGCATTAACCTCCACCGAACTACTATCATGTTGGAATTGATTTTCTCAAATCAAAACAACCCTCTAACTAGGAATGAATTCCCATGAGGTTGGTAGGTGGGAAGGCCCCCTCAGGAGTTAATGAGGGATGGGGCATACTGCCCATTGGTAAGGCTTCTAGACCTGACCATGAACTAGGGGATTGGAGCCACACAAAATCTTGTCGAGGGAGGTAAGAAAGGAAGCGTGGTGGACAGAGGGATACCTGCGGAGAAAATGAAGAGATGAGAGAGAAAAATCTTAGGTCCAAGGAAGGACAGAAAGAGGAACAGTGAGTTCTGATCACAAAAAATAGAGATTGAACTAGGAGAAGGAGAGTAACCTTCATCCTCGTCTATTTTATGTATTGGGAGAAGGAGAGTAACCTTCGTCCCTAACTTCCATTGAGCTAGAAGTAAGAGATTGAATCTCAAAGCATCATGGCTTAAGCTCGGGGGTGGCCAGTGATAAATCCATTGGGAGTGACTGAGCCTATGGTTGGGTGGAAACGAGCACCCCTTTCAACAGTCGCATCACACTCTATGGTTCTAATATGTGTTTTCTTGCCTTATGTTTTGAATTGTAAATAATGGATGCATGCGAGTATTTACATGTATATAAAGGTTTCTTTCTCTGTATTAAATGATTAACTTGTGAGTATGCATTCGTTTCCTTGAGAACCTATAATTCTGCTTGAATTTCCATATACCCCAGTTTAATCACTTGAAGGTGCTTTCCCCAAGAATTTACATCGTTGTTCTGGAGTCAGAGCAAGCCTTTGGGAATATTCAACGATTTGGTAACCTCATAAGTTACCTTGCGTTGATTCAGAGCTTAAAGGTCTACGAGTCGGGAAGGTGCTTCCTTCAGACCAGTAGTCTAGGAGACTCTAAAATTGCGCTTACTCCCTTAACCAAAAACCCGTCTAAGAGCAGGGATCATAGCCCCAAGGTTTTATGAATATCCACATGACCTGGGTCTAGGAACTTTGGAGCTCGAGTCTCCGAGATGTCAAGTTGTACAAAGGTCAAGTTAGACCCCGCAATAAATATGCATCATCAATCTATGAATGAATATTGAGGGCGGGGAATCACTCTGGAGTGCGAAGGGGAAAATTAGATGGGTTGGAGGATCAACGGTTTCGATTAGACTAGAATCGAGCAATCACTTTCCAGATTGCGGAGGTCAAACTCACTGGTAAAGAACCTACATGTTGGGACCCCGCAATTCCTGTGAGCCTTCGATCATCATTGATATTTTATCTAAGTTTGAAGAAATCCCTGAAATGCATGGAGCATGTCAGATGGTGAAAACCTTCAAAGAGATCAAGCTCAGAAGAGACAGTGCTTTCAAGAGCGTAGACGAAATCCAGGAGACGAGCCCATATGAGGAGAAAAGTTTGAATCCTTTGAGCACTTAGAAAACCTTCTAAGTCAGAGTAAGTCACAATCCTGGGAGGAGGAGTGACAGTGGTCATTGGATCACCTTGCAGAGGCTCGACAGTATTCTGATCTAAACAAGGTGCACGAACCTTAGTACCTTGCACATGTAGGAGAAGAGGACTTAACAAATTTTTTAAGTCCCGAAGTAGTTTGGGACCGTCCATCATCAAGAGGGACACATGGCGATGGATCGTGGACTCCGGAGAAATCTACTTGAGAGTTTTCAGTTAAAAGTTGAAATTCCCAAACCCTAAAGACCAGAAGTGAATTTGGACCGCTCAATATAGAGGGACACATGGCAAAAACTCATGAACTTGAGAGGAATCTTTTCGAGAGGAGGCAAGTTTGAGACTCCTATTTCTAAAGCCTGGAGAGCCAGAAGTCCGAAGTAAATCTCACCCGTCTGATTAGCCGGAGTGAATCTGAATCATCAGATCACCCAAAGTAAATCTCAGCCATCATATCTGAGGAAGGTGCACAAGTCTTAACATTTGCACGCATGGGAGAGAGAACCAGTCAAGGTTTGAGACTCGAAGTTTTTGAAGCCTGAAGAGTCGGAAACCTGAAGTAGAATCTCAGTCATCCGATCATAGGAACAGATCTGAACCATTAGATTGTTCAAGGTAAACTTCAAGCATCGAATCACCAGAGTAGATGTGAGCTGTAAGATACCATGAGTCTGGGAAGAGGCAAGTTTGAAACTTGAGATAACCTAAGCCCTAAGAGTTGAATATCCATGAGTTGTTGATTGGCATGGGGACACTTGTCAACAAATCGAGAGCTCCGGGAAGATTGTAGTGCGGTTTTTAGTTTGAGAACTGAGATTTCTGAACCCCGAAGGCTCAAAGATCTGAAGTGAACCTGGACCAACAGATCTAAGGGAGACGTGGCATTAATCTATGAACTTTGGGTAAAGTCTCGAAGTGATTCATAGCCTTCAGATTCGGAGGATGCATGGCACAAATATATGAGCTCTGCGAAAGGACCTGAAGTAATCCTCGATCCTCATATCAGGAGGACATGCATCATAGGATTGTAGCCTTCAGATAAAATTCATTTAGGAGAAGGTTTGGGACTTGAGATCTCATAAGTATGAAACCCTAAGGAGATCTCAATCATTGATTGAGAAGAGGGTTGGAGGATAGGTGATTTGGGTTAAATGGTTAAAAACCCGAAGTGGAAGCAAGAACGTTTATCGAGCAGGACAAGTGTCTGCAGATCATCATCTCTAGAAGTTTAAAGTATGGAAGAAGAAGGGTTTGATATTTCAAAACCCCAAAGTCTGGAATTGTGAAGAGATCACACTAGTTGATCTAGGAGGGCCATAGATTTGAGAGGCGCAGATATGAACGATTGATTCAAACAGTATCATCAAGATCGCAAGATCGACAATCCCATAGAATTGCGAGGACAGGAGTTTCACGAAGTTTAAAATATCGAGGGAGGGCCGCAATTGAAACCGTGGTTTCGTCAGGAGGACATGTGGAGACTTGAGGAGGATTGTGGGCCCCATTATAACCCTAAATTGCACCAGACATGCATACCAGGCATTAGGCCATCTAAATTGCTATCTTTTCCAAGCCATCACTAAACAAGCTCTTCAAAAAAACATTGCTTTGAAGGTGTACACGCCCTCCACCACTATTTCCCATGTACACATGCCTGCTGCCCTAGTAGAGCTCACGTACACTCATAGAATATCATGAAAAATGGAAAATTGCATAGGATAATGGTTTCCGGGCTGTTACTTAACAATTTGACTACCCATAGCCAGTCAACCCAACCGTTACTATCTCTTCTGGCCTATAAAAGAAGAGGTTGGGGTCTCATTGCAAGGGGAAGCTTAAGAGAAAAGAAACTCTACCCGTTTTATCAATCCCCATTTTCCCCAATTGTAAAGAACTTGCCATTTCCCTAAGAGAGAACTGAAGAGGAGAAGAAGACATGGAAGCAGTTGATGCATGGTAAAGAGGAGCCCAGAACCAAGTTCGAGGAGTAGTGCTGGTCTCATGTTGTAAGTGACTTTTTGTGAGATTAATATAAAGAACTACTTTTTCCGTCGTGCCAAATGACGTCTTAAACTTATATGATTTGTTTGCATATCTTGTTTATGATGTCTAACCCACTAATCCATATGTAGAATGCATGCTTGTAGTTTATTGTTTGTATTTTGGTGAATGCAGGTCAGCATTGGGAGGAGACTTGCAGTCAAGAAACAACTAAGTGCAAAGGGATCGACACCGGACACGGAGTTTAAGGTATGTCTACCAGATCCCTATACCTTGTCTTTTATGTATGATTGTGGGGTAAAGTTGGGATAGTTTATAAAAAGTAGGAGACTTTAGATGATTAGCTCTGCCTACATTTTAGAACCCTGGTGTAGTTCGTAGAGAGATTTTCCCGCTATAGCATAATTGGCGACCATATTGTAGACACCTCTAGGGTCTTTGGGAATATTTCTTTTTGGGTTCTTTGAATCAGTATATTCACTTTTTTCTGAGTTTCTGTAAGCTTTTGTGTCTTTAAGGGATTCTAGTCTTCCATACCAGTACTCCTTGCCTGTGCTGGATTGTTGGATTTCATTTTTTAAAAGAGTTATAGAGGTGTACGTGGCCTGTAGTGGTCTTGAACGCATGCATATGCACCTTGCCCTTGGACAACCCATGTACATACGCTGGTTGTTGAAGTGTCAGTACCGTGCTTGTTGAGAATTTTTTTGTAAAAAGAAGAGGCAGTCATCCTCTTCCCTATCAGGAGTTAGACTTCTTAGGGGTTTTCTTGATCTAGTCCTGGTCTCTATTATAGCAGTATGTAGCCTAGGTTTGACTTCAACATAGCTTTATTTTCATCAAAAGATTTCTTGTGTTTTCTTTGATAGGGTTTTTAGATAAATTTTTGAGTCTACTTTGATCTACCAGTTTGGTATTGTCAGTGACTCCCTGTGATCTGCGTTTGGGCCTGAATTCATTTCTTGGTCCTGTCTTGTTGTAATTTTCCTCTTTTTTCTTTAGAAGAAAAGAAAATAATTCATTTTCAAATTCTTGTTTTAAAGCATAAAGCAATAAAAAAAAATCTTTCATTTCTTTGTTTGGTAACATAGTTTAGGTTAGTTGTTTCATTTACAAAGGAAAAAAAAGTTTTCTTAAGTTCTTTACTTGAATACTTAGGACATTAAGTAGCTCGTAGTCAAGAGAAATATTTTTTTGAGTTTTTCTTTTCAAGGATCTGAGAGAAGTAGTTACAAAAAGTTTGGTTAAAGAGTTTAAATTGGCAAATCTTTATTTGTGAATAAAGAAGTAGTTTTTTTTCAGTTTCATCTTATGCTCTTCTCTTTCGTCTCTTGAGAACATCACTGGTTTCATTTTCGTTCCTTTTGACTTAAGACATCCGCTAAAATTAACTCTTAATTAAAAGTTACTAGACTTTGTGTTTGTAGGGTCCATCAATCTAGTCTAGGATAGAGCCTTTATTTAGGATTGGAGAGGAAACTCTTCAAGGCTACAAAAAAAAACACAAGAGTTTGTGCTAGGGAGTGCTTGAAAGTCCAATAACCATGAAATTTATTCGGGACACCCCTCTAACACAGGGGCTAAACATGAGGTCACGTGTGGAAAGGTAGTGGAGATAACCCCTCCAAATATGGACCAAGCGTAGTGGGGAATGCATATAGAGGGCTTATCTTGGGATTCCATTGATCACATTTTCCATGGAGCTTCATGGGTCTCAAATCCGTTCGAGGTCCTCAATCATTTTCTAGAACACTTTCTTTCGATACCCTTGATAGGTTTCAGGATTGATACCCTTCTCATTGCGGTCCACCCGACTATTGATTGTACCCGCCTGGTGATTGTTTGCGCGCTAGCAACCTAGTTGCCTTTATCTTAGTGACTTACACAGGCAACTGTAGGGGTATACTGTGGTACCTAGGGAAGACATCGGGCTATTCTTTGTAGAGTATACCCAGAGGGTTCTTCCGTATTCAAGTTGCACTTGCACCGTTAAGTTTCTCTAGTGTTGGTTGTTGTAACTGTTCTTCCAACTAGCTAGTGATCTGCTTGTCTTATCTCATAGGAACTTTTTTTATAGTGTGTGTTGGTTTTGAAATGAGTATAGAAAGACCTAGTGTGTCACTTATATTCTCACATAGTGGAGGATCAGGAGATTTTCCAGTTGTGAAGGATTTTGGGCCTACCGCCAATTGATCTCGAGCCACCCCTGCCACCACTAAGGCGAAAACTAGACCAGCAAGGGTCTTTCGAGGCGACCAGGTTACACGAAACTGTGCCCAACTCATCTCTAAGAGGAGAACATTTGATTTTGGAAACACCAACCATTGTCGACCTTGGAGAGGAATTTCTTGGTCCATATAACCCTCTGATTACAGATCTATCGACGCCCATCATCGTATAGGTTCGACCTTATGAGCGTCAGGTAGTGTCACAAGAATCAATCGAAATAAATAATGCTACTTCTTTAGGGAATACTCATATTCCCTCTACGACTGTCACTATAGGGGGTGTTCCACCTCCTAACCAATTGTCGTTGGTCTAGAACACTATGGTCTCGACTGCCTCTACCTTGGGAAATGGTCTAATTCCATCCATGGCAACGATCACTACTCCATTCACCCAGAGTGCGACATACCCTTCATTCTCATATGGGATGTCTGGATTTAGTACAAGCACTATCCTTTCCCACTCCACTCTACAGACTTTAGGTCTCGGGGCAAGGAGATCCAATGCTCCTTTGCAAGGATCCATGTGGGGCACTTCATCTCCCTATAACTCTTTCCCTTACGGAGGGGGTCATATACCTCCTTTGTCCCCTTCGATCGACAGTGTTCACGATCACTTTGTCGGGTTGAACGTAAACTATAGTTCATTTGGAGAAGGTAGTCAAGGAATTCCTACTTATAGCATGCCAGTAGGTTCAAAACCATTCTCTTTGTTCGATGTGTTTGGTAACAACACATTCTTGTCAGTTTCCATCTTGGTCGGGGCAACCCCGGTTATGGTCAACAAAATCCTATGCAAGGTACTATTCCTGCATAGGGGGAAAACGTAGGAATTCATTCCTCACAATGACCTTGGAATTCATGGTAGGTATCAATTCCCTTGTCATGGATGTCGACCGAGGGAAACCACTTCCATAGCCAATGGAACCCTAGGCAAGGCTTAGCACCTTTGCCCATCGGATCGACAGGGGGAAACGCTTCCCAAAATCCTTGGAATGTGATGCAAGCCCAACCCTTTACGTCCCATTATGGGAGTTAGCCAATGACATCTCAAAAAGCATAGAATCCTTACGCTGGTCATGGCCATGGTTATTAACAGAACCATGGCCAACAAACTAACTTTTCTTGGCAACTTGGTGCCAGCCAAATTCCAAGCTCCTTTTTCCCTAGTTACAATCAACAACCCAAATTACCATTTCTGGAAACACTGCACTTGCAAGAATTGACAAGGTTATTGAATGATCCCATCTATCATGATCCATGTTGGCCTTTGATGCCGACCAAGTTTCCTTCAGACATTCCAAAGTTTGAAGCCAAGCCTAACAAAGATACAGGAGATCATGTGACTACCTTCCATTTATGGTGCTTGTCCAACTCTTTGAGAGATGACTGCATCCAATTGTGTTTGTTTCAATGCACTCTCATCAAGAGTGTAGCGATATGGTACATTGAGCTCGACCACTCAATATACTATTCCTTCGGCGAATTGGTAATGGATTTCTTAATGAATTTCCAATTACCTATTATATACAATGTCGGCACTGAATTGTTGGCCAATTTTGAGAAGACAAAAGAGGACCATATCTCAGATCACATCTGAGAATGGAGATGCTAGAAGAGTTTGATAAAAGTGCCAGTCCCACTAGCATTCCTGCTTGAGTGATTCCTTAAGTATTTGGTACCCCAGTTATCTAAAGACGTCACAGCCTCGAGGGTCTTTTCAGAGGAATAAGCGATAATGAGAGCCCAACAACTAGAACTAATTTACTCTCAGTCTGGTTTTCTTTACGAAGTTTTTCCAGATGCACCATGGTCAATACTTGACAAGACCAGACAAATATCTGGACCACATGCCAATGGTATTGTAGGTTCAACACAAACTAATCCCATTGATCAACTATCGAATCAATTACAGTAATTGTTAATACAACAGATAGCGGCCAACCAAACCACTGGTTTGACTGCTCCCCCTACTCAAACGTCAGATGTAAATAGTGTGCAATCGACAAAACTGAAGGCCACCCAGTAGCCTGACGGAAAGAAGAAACAGTGAAATAAGGGTAAGGGGGATAAGAAACCTACCAATAATGCTGGCGAGGGAAACACTGAAAAGAAGAATTTGAAGTATTTGTGTAATCTTTGCAAGGAAGATCGTCTGACTCACCAGTGCCCTCGGCTTGTGGAGGCCCAAAATTTATTGGCACAGCAATAGTCTGTCATGTTAACGAATCCATTTTCGCATGGGAAAAATTTAGCTCAAGCATCTTCAAACACGGAAGGGGCCAGTCAAGGACCCCCTCCATCTTTGTGTAATCCTTCATCCACAAATGTGTACATGATGAAAGGTAGCATTGACATAACGACTAGGACACATGACTATGGAATTTCAAAAACCTATGAGAAGGGTAAAGAATCTGAAATCCTATCTCTTCCTCTCCAGATTGAGAAGACATTGGGTGAAATAATGACACACATCCCTAAAGGTGTGTTCAAGAAAGATTCCCACAACCCAAATGCAAGGGTCGGCCAGAACTACTCTGTGGTGGAGGGTTTGTCACAAACTCCTTGTGCAATGTCATCTTTGGAAGTCCTCTAGAGATGCCCTTCCCAGATAAAGCCTTTGTTAGCTACCTTAGGATCTACTGATACTTGTAATCCAGGAACAATCATGCTTGATATGGCCGACTTAAAACCTCATCTTCCTTACCATGTAGCGTTTCAGATAGCAGTGGCTTACACCACAAGAACTTTTACTCGAAACATTTTCCACACAGTGGTTTATGAGGGTGCCTCGACATGCATGATGTCTTTGGCATGTTGGAAGGCCATTGGCCAACCTATTTTATCTCCATCACCTACTCTTCTTACCGCTTTTGACGGTTATTCATTCTGACGACATGGAATCATCCCCTCTTCCCCCATGCAGTTAAGAGGGAAGCCCGTGTGCATCAAAGTTGAAGTGGTCAATGCATCTCTCAACTACAATCTCTTGTTAGGAAGGAGTTGGACCTACGCTATGCAAGCAGTGGTCACGACAGTTTTTTGGGTCTTGTTGTAATGTCTAGATCATGACCATTGCTTCTCTTGTCCTGACCCTTCATCGGGGGTATCCACGGTCCTGATATTTGATAACCCTCAGCTCGACATCGTCAATGTAGGGGTTGGTTGGTGCCCACCTTTGATGGGTACCTTTGATTACCCGCCTTCGACCAACAATGTCCATTACATATCGGTTGTCCCCGATCAACCTAGGGCCAAAATATTTCAAATATTTTCGTTTCGTACGACTTACTTTAATGATCTGTGGACTCTTCTTTCCTCATCAACCATGATGGAAGGGACATAGCACCATGGCATGGCCATGCCCTTGTCCGCGACAGATGTTGCGTACTCTATAGTCCAGCCAACTTCCACCGACCTCGATCTGACTCCTGCACAGGAGTTATATCCTGTTCTTGAGCCTATATGGGCTCAAGGTTCCCTCACTGATACTGATTATTTAGACTTAGTATTTCCCTCAAACAAGGTGATTATTGAGACAATGACTAGTCTGGACAAACCCTGGGATGATCTTCATCATAGATCTTACTTCCTCCCAGAGTTAATAAGAATTGAAGTAGGTGAATTCACTCTGACTATGACTGGAGATAAGGCTTTTCCTATCAATCCTTTGGCTATGCACGTTGTTTACACTAAAGGAAATATGGAAACCATTGCTCAAACGATACCTATCGATATCTCCAAAACCCCTAGCGTCGTGGAAAATATCTTCATCGGAGAGGAATTCTCCCTCGAGGAGATTTGAATCTACACAGATTTATTTAAATAATTATGCGACATGTTTGCCTGGTCTTATGAGGAAATGCCAGGAATAGATCCAATAATCATCGAACATGAAATCACAACATATCTTGATGCTAAGCTGGTCCGACAGAAGCTTCACCTAGTCAATCCTAGGAAAGAAACAACTATTAAGGTTGAAGTAGAGAAACTACTCCAAGATGGTTTCATCTACCCTGTCCAAGTGACTCAATGGGTGTCAAATCCTGTTCTAGACAACAAAAAACAAGGTATGATTCGTGTATGTATGGAATTCCATGATTTAAACAAGGCCTATCCAAAGGATAATTTCCCCATGCCATTTATTGACCAGATAGTTGATGAATGTGCAGGTTGCGAGGCCTATTCTTTCATGGATGTTTTTTTAGGATACAATCAGATACAGATCAAGCCCGAAGACCAACATAAAAATGTGTTCATCTGTCCGTGGGGTACATTCACTTATCGGAAGATGCCTTTTGGTTTAAAAAATTTTGAAGCTACGTTTCAGGGGACCATGTATTTTTATTTCCATGATCTCAAACACATAGTCGAGGCTTATCTCGATGATTTAGCTTCACAATCTTTCAAGAGAGATGATCATCCCACACAACTCCAAATTATCTTTGAGCAATGTCTCTATTACCAGATCATATTGAATCCAAACAAATGCAGTTTTTGTGTCAAATCGGGTCGTCTGCTTGGTTTCATAGTTTCGACAATAGGGATCATGGTCGATCCTCTAAAGGTTGAGGAAATAGTTCATCTTCCTCCCCCGTGCACAATTCCTCATCTTCAGAGTTTACAAGGAAAAGATAACTTTTTACAGTGCTTCATCGCAAACTATGCCGAGATCACAAAGGGTTTCATGCGTTTATTGAAGAAGGATGTTCCTTTCCATTGGGATGAAGCCTCTCAATGCTCTTTCGAAGCGTTGAAACACACCCTAACGTCTACCCCTCTGCTTCGGCCACCCAGTTATAATAAAGATTTCTTATTGTACTTGGCTGCTGCAGAGTCGACCATTGATATGGTATTGGTTCAGAAGGATGATTTTCTCTCAGAATATGTGATTTATTACCTAAGTTGAGGCCTGCTTGGACCAGAACTCAATTATTCCCACATTGAAAAATATGCGTTGGCATCATTTCATGTTGTCCAATGATTTCGTCATTACATCTTGTTTCACAAGACTACTGTCATTGTCATTGTGAATCCATTTCAATACGTGTTGACATGACATGTAATTGGCGGAAAGATTAGTAGATGGATAGTTATCCTCCAGGAATTCGACTTGGATTTTGTTTTGGCGAAGTCCAAAAAGTTGTTGGTCTTTGCAGAACTCATTTCATAACTTCCGATCGAATCAGGTGATGTTATACCCAAAGAGTCGCCTATCAAAGGAGACATGTTTCTGATCACATCTTCAGACCCTTGGTACAGAGATATACTAGTCTATCTCTAGACTTTGAAGTTCCCTACCTCTGCTTCTTATGATGAGCATCACTGTATACGCCATCATGCAAAAAAATATCTCATACTCAAGGACACTATGTATCGTCGAGGCATACATTTCATCCTCTGCCAATGTCTCACTCATGATGAAGCATAAATCATGCTTAATGATTGCCACACTGGAGCATGTGGCATTCATTTGTCTAGGTTGGAAACATCCAAAAATATTCTATGAGCTGGTTACTTTTGGCTGATGTTAATCAAATATTATGTTGAATTGGTCAAGAAGTGCCACCCATATCAGATCTTCTCTTGGAAGATGAGGGCACACCCCGCTCCCATGTTTCCCGTCATCATAGTTGGTCCCTTCACCAAGTGGGGGATTGATTATGTTACATGCAACCCTCCTTCCAAAAGGGGGCATCATTATATCATCGTAATATTAGACTGCTTCATGAAGTGGGTTGAAGCTATGCCAACATTTAAATATGATGGCGAGACCACAGATCTCTTTTTGTTTAACTAGATAATAGCAAGGTTCGGCGTCCCAAGAGAGATTGTCACTGACCATGGTAGTCACTTTTAGAAAAAAATGATGTCCGAGTTAACATCAAAGCTTGGGTTGAGGCAAGAACATTCATCACCCTACTACCCACAAGCGAATGGTCAGGTGGAAGCTGTGAATAAATCCCTTAAGACTATTTTACAGTGAATGATCAATTCGGCCAGGTCAAATTGGCATTTGATGTTGTACCTGGCATTATGGTCCTAACAAACATCTGTGAATACTGCAACCAGTTTCTCACCTTTTCAACTCGTTTACGGGCTGGAAGCAGTCTTTCCTATAGAGTGCCAGATCCTCTCTCTAAAGTTGGCAATACAATTATTTCTAGACACTTCACCGCTTGAAGAGCGTTTATTATATCTTGAGGATATCTATGAGCAGCGTCGGGATGCATCCTTGGCTAACGAGGCTCACAAACAAAAAGTCAAGTTTCAGTATGATTCGTCCATCCATCCTCGAATTTTCTCTGAAGGTGACCTTGTCCTAGTCTATGACCAAGATAAGGACCCCCCTGGGGGCAGGCAAGTTCAAACCCATGTGGTTTGAACCTTTCATCGTGAAGGAGGTTCTAAAGAAGGGTGCTTATCGTCTGGTAGAATTTGAGGGAAATGATTTGGTGGAGCCTAGAAATGGGCTTTAACTCAAGAAGTATTACTCATAGGTGGGTCACCTTAGGTGACTTCTTGTAACATTTGTATAGCCTTATACAATTTCTTTTTAGTTTTTGTCGTTTTGGTGGTATGGACGTACCATTTTTTATGTCATATTTTTCACTATGGCAGATGTCAAGTGAATCAGAGGTGTTCATTGGGTTTGCAGACAACACTAGCTAGCACACTTTGAGGCTTGCTTCTGCAGCTTGGGTGATTTTTACACCTCAGTGCCAGTTCCTATCTTCAGGAGGTATTTATTTAGGTTACGCCACAAACAATGTCGTGAATACAATGTAGTATTAGATTTGCTTCATGACACTTTGTCACATGGTATCTCTCACCTTTGGGTCTACTTAGATGATTAGTTGGTTGTGTCTCAGTTAAATGGGGTTTACCGTGTTTATGATCCTACACTACACCAACGGTTCCTTAGGGTATGTATCTTAGAACGAAGCTTTGATTACATTACATATATCCATGTTCCTAGGAGACTGAGTCAAATCACAGATACTCTAGCTAATCATGTATTAGATTGGCATATTTCACACATGTAAGAAAAAGAACACAAACGCACATGTAAATACATTTGTAAAATAGATGTAATCCATAAGACATAAAAATATGAAAAATATCCATATGTAAGTAGTCTAGCCTAGCTAAGGGCAGGGCCTTTTGTCCCTTCCATATTGAACAACAAAATTTGCCAAATGCTGGAAGAGTTGGACCTAGGTCCGTGGCACCCCAACTACATGAGGTTGCATCGACAGTGGGAGATCCTCGATATTTTCCATAGGGATTGTACGAGTGAGCACGGTAAGGTTCTGCTCTACCCATCTCAATACTCTCTCAACCTCTCTGGTTGGAGGCCCCCATGCTACTGTTGCTGGTCTGGTGGCTCCATCTGGTCCGACGGCTCCAGCTGGTCCTGCCTCTGGTCGAGGATGTCGCCTAGTCCTCGAGAAGTCTATTGGAAGAAATGGCCCCACATTTGTACATAATAGATATGTAAGTGTCAGATACTATGGTATATAAAAAGAAAACCGATATATATAAAAAGACATAAAAATTAAATAACTTTGAAAAGAAAACTTACCCATCTCTCCTCACTCCGCTCTGAGAGGTACAGGCATGTCAGGATCTCTCAAAAAATTGATCCTGGCATAGGGGTATTCCTCTATCACTGTAATATGTCGTGACCACCAGTCAAAAAACTTGTCATCAAAAGCCTCGATGATCCTCCCTCCTCGCTGTCGCAGCAACAACATCTCCCATATGCATAGCACTGGGAGAGAGGCCTCGTGCCCTCATACAGTCTCTTGAAGACTGAGACTGGGTACCCTCTCGAAGAAAAAGGAACACAAAATGGTCCCAAACCCAAATTTACAGTGCTCGCATATCTGACACTCTGTTAGTTGTCTCTTCATGCAATCTAGCATGGTGGTACTCCAGTAAAAAATTCATGCCTTTAAGCACTATATCGTACAATGCATGTGTGCTCGAGAATCCTGATGTAAATCTATGGATCTAGTGATTCACCCAATAAGTATAACTATCACTTTGAGTGATAGGTTGTTGATCTTGTGTATAAGAACCTGAGAACCTATTTTCTCAGTACCAACCTCACAATGGAGTCCAATCAACTCCTCGATGTTGTACGGCCCAGGGGGGAAAGTACAGAAGTTGACTAGGTACCCTCTTCTCGAGAGACCAATCAGGAAGTAAATATCTTCAGTCATTGAAGTCAACGACTGCCCCTTGAGCATGAATGCCTCTGCGTCAGGATGCCAATAATCTATCAATGCATTTAGCAACCTAGGTTGTGCCCTCATGAATGGAAACTGAAAGAACTTTAACAACCTGCATTATGACAAAACAACAATAGCAACAAGGTCTTTGGAGATAAAAAAATCAATGTCCTCATGCTCCCTCTCTCTCCAATGCATGCACATCCTACAAAATGAAAAGTGGATGGAGAGTTAACTCTTGTTTTTTTGTTTTTCACTTAATTGAGGGTGTATGCGGGCTATCTTGAGGACAGTCACGTGTGCACATAGACAATTTATCTTCTACCTCTGTGTACATGAGGGTTGTGCCTGGATAGCCCATGTACATGCAGGGATGAGATTTTTAAAGGTTAGTGCCCGCCCGCCCCCCCCCCAAAAAAAGGAAAATACAAAAATGAAAGATGGAAATGCAAGAGAGGTTAGTGTGAACTTACTTGGTCCAAACGAAAGTTCGTTTCGTCCACTGAAGATCTTGGAATCAACTATTTCGACAAAGGGGTGTTTTTTTGACTTTTGGTCAGTTCTCAATTTACCATGGTGATAATGAGCTACCATCTTTTTATTTATAGACTTTTTGGCCCCTTTTTGTCATTTTTTTGACCCTTTTGTCATTTTTTCTAGCTTGAAAATCATTTAGTATGGTTCTTGAGTTTCTTGGGGGATGTTACGATACATGTTACTTTGGGTATTGGGAATTTTTTCAAGAGTTCAATCAGTTTTAAAGGTCTTTTGCTAAAAAGTCATTTTTCTGACTTTGTGCATATAAGGTAGGATACCACCTCCACTCGTTGCACCTCATTATATTTTTAACTTTTCCATAGGATCGATCCCACCAAATTGCGACATGGAACCCTCACTCCTGCTCTAGAAATGTCGTAATTTAGTGGTAGAGCTTACCTTCACATGGATGCCCTAGGTAGATCCTAGTTGCATTTTGGTGTCCATGCCATCACTAATGGTTATAGGCTTGAGAGCCCTTATTAGTTTTTCCTGATTATGAGTTTGAGCCTCATTTGCATGATTCATTATCACTCTTGACCTCACCCTTGGGACTTCCAAAACACAACGGGTCTTCTTTTAAACCTGTTTCAGACCGTCTAAACATGAAAATATTTTTGAGTGATCATGTTTCCCTTCATGCTCGCTAAACTGAAATTTGAAGGCACATCTCTCCGACGGTATTTTACCCCTTTTCAGTCCGGATGGTCAAAAGTATGAACAAAGGTATACTCTGGGAGCCTCAGTTCTCTAGAAGAGTACTCTCAGGTATAATTTTACCCCTTTTTGGGCTTGAGGGACTAAATCTATGAAAAAGGAACCCCCATGGAGTCCATAGTTAAGCTCTTTTCAGACTCCCTAAAAGTGAAAACATGGTCGAGTGACCTGGTTTCTTCACACTCATTCAATTGGTCCAAAAGAACATCCCTTATGGATTCCATAGTTAAGCTCTTTTCAGACTCCTTAAATATGAAAATATTGTCGAGTGATCTTATCTTTGTCACACTCGTTAAACTGATTTTGAATAGACGTCTGTTCGGTGCTAGTTTATCCCTTTTTCAAGCCGACTAGAATACCTTCGAAAAAGGTACCCTAGTGGAGTCTTCTTTTACGTTTTTTCAGACTCTCTAAACATGAAAAACCACCAATATTACTTTCTCTGGGCTCATTAAAATTACATCTAAGGACGTTATCATTGTGTCTTATTAATCGCATTTTCATTCCTGTGTCTTTGGCCTAATGTCGACTCCATGTTTCTCTCAACTGAACCATCTAAAGCATGCCTTATACACAAGCCTTGTAGCACTTTGCCTTTGTGTCTTGACACCATGACCCATGGAGGATTTTTCCCAAGTGTCTTTTTCCTACATATGTCCCCTTTCTCTGAGCATCAATGTGTTCCTTACGCTTGGAGCTAGTATGTCTACAACACTCAATCCTCCTTTGTAACGTAGCATTCTTTATTCTTTTTCAAGCTTCCCAAAATTATTGAAAAATACAAAAAAATCAAATATACCCCAAAAAGAGGAAGGGAAAAGTATTTTCTTTTTGTTGACAACACAATGAGTCACCCTTGGACAAAGAACATAATTTCATTTGTTCGTCAAGCCCTAGGATTCAATATGACCTTAGTAAGTTGTTCTCACTACAAAGAGATGTGTACACCTCCATTTGGTTACCCTTCCAAACATATGGAGAGTTCACATTGCCTCCTACATCGTGAACTTATGTCAATTCCATCCTGCTTGAGTCTCATCTTTTCTCGTGCTTTTGTCCAAGGGAAGTGATACTAAACTTGAGTCGGTCGTTCTGCAGTTTGTATCATGTCCTCATGCCTGGCCACCCCAAAAAACCAATCAAGTCCTAGTTCAAAATAAATAAAGTTCTCTGCACTGATCGCCAAGATCCTCTTGTCTGTTCCTGACAAGCCATCGAAGACCTCTGGGTAGTGACGTTATACACTGATATTACACTCCTACCCAAGTTTTGAATATTTTGAATTTTTTGCTCAATCTATGAAGACCTCGTCTCTAGCCATCAGGCATCATTGGCTTCTTGAATATGGATACCATACATGTATATATTTTGATTTTGAGATGTAGATCCGTTGTGTACTTCTCACAACTACACTTTATATAGTTATATGACATGGATCTGTAGTGTATTTGATTGGCAGCCATGATTTTTTTTCATTCTGAGCATGGGTATGCCCGCATCAGTGATACAAATTGTTATTTTTTGTAGATGGTACCTGCTGAACTATGGTTCCCGGGCTCACTCGCTTCATACATCGATGAATATTTGTAATTTATTTTGGCCATCAGATTCTCTTCTGACCTCATACATTAGGGGGCATATTTTATAACCCTAAATTGCACCAGACAAGCATACTTGGCATCAGGCCATCTAACTTGCTATATTTTCCAAGCTATCACTAAAAAATCTCTTCAAAAAACCATAGCTTTGAAGGTGTACCTGCCATGCACCACTACTACCCGTGTATAGACGCCTATTGCCCCACTATAGCTCGCGTACACTCACAGAATATCACAAAAATTGGAAAATTTCATAGGATGCTAGTTTCTGGGCCGTTACTTAACCGTTTGACTTCCCATAGCCAGTCACCCCAACCATTACTATCTTTTCTAGTCTATAAAAGAAGGGGTTGGGGTCTCATTGCAAGGGGAATCATGAGAGAAAAGAAAATTTTCCCATTTTATCAATCCCCCTTTGCCCCAATTGCAAATCCCTTTCCATTTCCCTAAGAGAGAACTGAAGAGGAGAAGAAAACGTGGAAGCAGTTGGTGCACGGTAAAGAGGAGCCCCGGACCAAGTTCGAGGAGTAGTGTCGGTCTCATGTTGTAAGTGACTTTTTGTGATATTAATATAAAGAAGTACTTTTTTTGTCCTGCCAAATAACATCTTAAACTTATATGATTTGTTTTCATTTCTTGGCATATTTTACCGATTTGGTAACCTCACAAGTTACCTTGCCTTGATTCAGAGCTTAAATATTTGAGTTGGGAAGGTGTTCCCTTCAGACTGGTAGTCTAGGAGACTCTGAACTTGTGCTTACTACCTTAACCAAAAACCCGAATAAGAGAGGGGATCATAGCCCGAGATTTTTATGAAGATCCACGTGACCTGGGTCTAGGAACTTTGGAGATCGAGGCTCTAAGATGTCAAGTTGTACGAAGTTCAAGTTAGACCCCACAATTAATATGCATTATCGATCTATGAACGAAGATCGAGGGTGGGGATTCACTGCAGTGTAGAAATTTCAATACAAATTAAGTATTTCCTGTGATTCTCCTGATCTAACAATTTATGCCACTGTTAAATACATAATCGCTTCTATTATTATTCCTGTGGAAAATTAAACCACGATCACAACCACAATCACAAAGTGAAATATCAAGAACACACAACACATAATTTTTACCGGGAAAGCGTAAATCTAAAAACCCCACTATCATATATTATGTATATCATGAATCATGAAACAATCTCATACATAATCCAAGAGCTCTTAGTACAATACAATCGTTTCACACTGTCATACACAAATCAACAAATACATGTTCCAATTCCTGTGTCCAGATAGCTTGCCTCCTCTGCACAATCTCTGCAATTTGAATTCTCACAAAATGAATTATGAATTGCCTAGTTTGCACATGCTCATAAGAATATCCACTGCATGTGTGATCGAATCACAACTAATAGTCAAACTGCCCCTTTCACCTGTTATCTCAACGAGGTCTCCACTGGATCTGACATGCATGTAGTTAACCATGGTGAATCTTCAATTACATGTGAGTTCATTAATTAACTGAACTCTCACTAGTGCATGTTTAGTTACAACTAGTACAACTGATCTTAACTCACTTAACTACACTTATAGTTCTATTACAAATCCAACTCACTCAGTTATGAATGAAA
>JZKD02S1902844.1:234570-262321 GCA_000966675.3 Picea glauca | reverse complement strand
CTTTATTTTTACGCAAGCTTGAAGAGGATCACATGTGATTGTTGATATAAGCTCATCCTTCGGACGAGTCCCTCGGAGTATTTTTAACGAACCCTAAGAAGGAGTGGTTCGATCCTGCGAACTTACAAAAGATACTATATATACTATCCTGCGAAGTTACAAAAGATAGTCTACATTTCTTGGAGAAGTTACAAAAGATGTTTCATACACCTTATATTTAGCATCCATCTTAGATCTGAGATATTTCAGTAATCAAGTTGCAAGGACAGCCATGCACTCTTTCCCCTGTAGTGAAGGGAGTTGAGGATCATCTAGACAACATAGCAAAGTCTGCACAACTTCATTGATATCATGTTCATAACCTGCGAGGACCATACGTGCAACATTTGTACTTCTTACTTTCAAAAACTTCACATACATTGGAGGCTTATTCAGTTCAGCATCATTGTTATCTGAGGAACGTCGATATTTTCAACACAAGAAAAAACAACGCGCATACAAAAAACCCTACAAGGCCTTCAACAATCTGATGCAAGTTAGAGATAATTTGGAAATAAGTTTGATGAGATTCTCAAACAAATTGGGATGAAAACACTGAGTAGAGTAAATTTTCAATATCGGTTACAACATAGGCTCCATTTAGGGATGGTACTTTCCCTTAAAGTGCCAAGAACAGTAGAACAGGTGCCTTCATCCATTGGGCGACCTAACGTGAAAAATGTAATTCTAAGTTCTCCTGCCAGTGAAATCACCATCGGAAACTTTTAATAGAGTCGCCAGAGCATGTGCAACCAACATTTGCCTATGCCCGGCTGCTCAACCAAGCCGTAGGACTATGAAAAAGTCATTCTCCCAGGGATAGATATCAACTTCGAGTCCCTGGAAACGACGCCAAAATGTTGTCACTCGGAACTGAAATTGGGTTGCATGCAAATCAATCCCGAGGCAACCTCGAACCACTTTGGATTGGAAGTTTCCCCTCCCAACCTGAGAGGGATCTCTCGGATAATGTCACAATATGATCTTCTGTAAGCGTAAAATGGTGGGCATATTTATGGGTAAATGATAGTTTTGGATTTTTAAAGTTTGGGGGTTGGACCAGGGAAACAGTCCATTGGGCATGGAGTCAAGTGAAAACCGAAAAAAGGAGATAATAGAAGTGATCGTATAACTTGCAGAAAATGAGGCAAAGTAAGTCTATCTTTCAGCAATTGATAATCATGATGTGGTAGTAGAAAAAGAAAAGAAAATGCTATCACAGTGAAAGCATCTATCAAGGATGAATTTTCACTACAACTTTAGAGGAAAACAAATGAAGGCTGATAACTAGATGCAGAGCGCTTATCTTGAGCGAATTCTGACCAGTCACCATAGAAATGTAACAAATATATATCAACTGTGTGTAAGGATCATATAAAATGAATTCCAAACAAATTTTAACACAGTTGAAAGAGGAAGAGATAAACAATATGATAATGACAACAGGGAGAACATACTGAAAGAATCGACCATGATGAATCTCACAATATCAAGTGAAAACATCGTCTATATTACTCGATTCTGGGTTTACAAAATAATTTGGCTTACCAAGGAGCCCCTCCTCAAATAAGGTTTATTCTCCCATCTCCCCCCTCTCTTCTCAGCCTCCTCCCAATGATTATTTAACTAATCACATCTCTAAATCCATTACATAGCTCAGTGTTTACAAGAATTAATCTAAAAGAAAATTCTTTGTGTTTCGAGAAATATGAAACGGTTGGCCTTCTTGGAATTCTGCAACTGCCAGATGCTCTGCCAACTCCTTTAAATTGTTACTAATAGCTTTGAGAAGTGGTGTATAGATGATTCCTTTGTATGATTGAACTGTAACGCCGAGTCTCAAAACTTTACAAACCGTTGGGAGGTCATTGTAAAGGAAATGTTTTCTGTGAAAACAATGAATTCGCTTGGAAGCGAGATCGTAATTTCATAACCTCTTTATCACAAATGATCTAATGGGCGATCAATTCTAATGAAAATCTGGAACAACTCCTTCGACGTTGGTCTACTCTCTAAAATTCTTCTGCTAATTTGTTAACTCTTTCTAGGGCATGATATTCATCACCACTATCCTATAATAAAATCATTGGATTGTACACTCCAGCTAGAGCCAAATGAAGCATGTTACCAAAGCCCGTGGGAGTAACAAGTCCACTTGGAACGACACCATCGGTAGTATAAGATGATGCATGAGTTGTCTCCTTCAATGCTGCACTTACTGTTGTTGGAAGAAAATGAAGAGATTTCAAGATTACCATAGCTCCCCACTTTTTTTCTCCACTGTTATTATCCATTGCATTATCAGATAGAATAGTTGGTAAGCTACTTCTTGCAGTGCTTTCTTCTGAGAAATTCCATAATGAAATAAGTCCAGAGTGGTGCCATTGCATTCTAACACTTCCCTTGACAAGATAGGGCTGGTAAAGTCTTTGCACATATGTTTCAACAACACGCCTTTGAAGTGTATGATCACTGTGGTCAAACAAAGCGATAAGTGCATCTTCAACAACTAACAGTGCGTTTACCAGATCCTCCATCCTCTCATCTATAACACTTTTTCTTCGGGGTGTATAAGTTGGCTCTCCTTCCTCAGTAAACATCTCCAACTCTAAAAGACTCCGAGAAATGTTGGTACGAAGTTCACTCAATTTGATTTTCTCTAATAATTGGCCTGCTATCAGTGCCAACTCTGAGTAGTTTATATGGCCAAGAGCAAAAACACGACTCAACTGCTCTCTGTAGGTAGCAGGGTTGGGGTAGACAAGACTTCCATTATTCATAGAATTAGCTTGTTTTTCCCCTTGATTCCCTGATGAGAAAGCACCATGTCTACCACCTTAAGAAGATCCTTTTTATGCTGAAGTCTAAGACCTTCTGTCACATCAGCCTATGCATTTTGGCTGAAAAGCTCTTCAACATGTAGATATTCCTCAAAGAGTGATTGAACAATGATATGAGCATGAATTTCCTGGCCTCCCTCATAAGACTTTACAAGACTGAGAAGAGGTTCAACAAGTCTTTCTTGTGAAGCCCTCTCTTTGTCGAGACAAGACGAAAGGAATGCCTCAAATGTTGTCTGTAAATCTTTTGCTGGAAAGTCTACATTTCTTGGAGAAGTTACAAAAGATGTTTCATACACCTTATATTTAGCATCCAAGTTAGATATGAGATATTTTATTAATCGAGTTTCAAGGACAGCCATGCACTCTTTCCCCTGTAGTGAAGGGAGTTGAGGATCATCTAGATAATATAGCAAAGTATGCACAACTTCATTGATATCATGTTCATAACCTGCGAGGACCATACGTGAAACATTTGTACTGCTTACTTTCAAAAACTTCACATATGTTGGAGGCTTATTCAATTCAACATCATTGTTATCTGAGGAACGCCGATATTTTCAACACAAGAAAAAACAACGCACATACAAAAAACCCTACAAGGCCTTCAACAATCTAATGCAAGTTAGAGATAATTTGGAAATAAGTTTGATGCGATTCTCAAAAACATTGGGATGAAAACACTGAGTAGAGAAAAATTTCAATATCTGTTACAACACAAACCAACCAACATCTTCCTCATCTAGATAGCCTCACATGCAGCTTGACTCGCTTCCATGTATTCTGCTTCCGTTGAACTAAGTGCCACGGATCTTTGTTTCCTGTTGTACCAAGAAACAACTATAGATCCGATACTAAAGATCTCCCCTGATGTTCTCTTTCTGTCCGTTGGGCTACCTGCCCAATCTACATCCATGAAGCCATTCAACTTCACCTCATCCGTTTGTCTATACCATAATCCATACGCAAATGTTCCCTTCAGATATCTTAGGACATGCTTACCTACCTTCCAAAAGAGTTTGGTAGGCTTAACCATCGCTTGACTTAGTTGGTTAACCACGTAGAAAATTTCCGGTCTCATGTTCACTAAATACATTAGCGAACCCACTAATTGTCGATAGACAGTAGCATCCACTACCTCTCTAGAAGTAGCATCCTCTTTCCTCCAGTTTCCTGGAAGAGGATTATCCATGGGTTTGTAGCCCTCCATGTAAAACTTACCCAATATCTCTCTTGCATACTTTCCTTGAGACACAAAAATTTCACCATCTCACTGCCATATTTCCAAACCAAGGAAATAATGAAGAAGGCCCAAATCCTTCATCTCAAACTCCTTTGCAAGGTCCTCCTTTCATGAGTGTATCAACTGCTCATCACCAGTAAGTATTAAATCATCAACATAAAGCACAATGTTTAAAAGCTTACCCTCCACCACAATTTGGCATAGGTTTGCATTCACTTCACTTTTGGTGAAGCCCAATCCAATGAAATAGCTTTCTATCCAAGTGTACCAAGCACGGGGTGCTTTCTTCATCCCATACAGTGCTCTCTTGAGTCTGCACACATGTGATTCTCTGTCAAAGGTCTCAAAACCTTCTGGCTGTTCAATGTACACTTCTTCCTCAATGATCCCATTGACGAAAACAGTTTTTACATCCATCTGATGAATGTGCCAACCCATCTGCACCGAGAGTGCAAGGATGGATCTTATGGAAGAGTACCTTGCGACAGGTGCGAAGGTCTCATCATAATCTATCCCCTCGATCTGTGAGAAGCCCCGGGTCACAAACCTGGCCTTGTATTTCTCCACACTCCCATCAGTAGCTTTATTTACCTTGTAGATCCATCTTGAACCTACCATTGATTTGTCGACCGGTCTTGGGACAATATCCCATGCACTATTTTTGACAATGGAGTCATACTCCTCAACCATATCATCAACCTAAGTGGGGTCCTGTACTGCTTCCTGAAAGGAAGATGGTTCATTCACAATACATTTGCTCATGAGAGCCATGTATCCAAAAAATTGATCAGGAGATTGTCTCTGTCTGTGCTATGAAATAGGGGCTCCTACATTCTGTGCAACATCTAGTCTCAATCTATCAGCGTCCATGGTGCTCTTTCTACCATTTCTGATGGATGGCTCTGCTTGAGTGGTTTCCTCCACTCCATGAACCTCTTCATGTGGCTCATCCACATATTGAGACTCATCTTTGGGAACCAACAGTTCCTCTTCTGCATGCAAGTATAGCTCCCTCTCAAGTGAAAACCGCATGGCTTTCCCCTCATCAAATATTATATCCCGTCGCATAACAGTCATCTTACTGTTTGGAAAATACACACGATAATTATGGGGTGTTTCTATGTACCCCATAAATATCCCAACTTCAGCAGTCAGTTCCAACTTCTTCCTGGCATCCTTGGTCACATGCACATAAACAAATGAGCCAAAATTTTTAAAATGAGAAACATCAAGTTTATTACCAGTAAAAGCTTCTTCAGGTGTACTCATGCCAAGTACTCTATGAGGACAACAATTCTACACATAAACCATAGTATTGCAAGCTTCTACCCACAAATGAATTGGTAGGCCCTGATCATGCAACATCGCTCGTGTTGCACCCATGGTCGTTCTGTTCTTTCTCTCTGCGACCCCATTTTGGTGTGGGTTATGAGGAGATATGAGTTCTCTTCGAATTCGTTCTTTGTTGTAGAAGTCTTTCAATTCGTTAGATATGTATTCTCCACCATTATTGCTCCTTAGAGCCTTCACTTGCTTCCTTGACTCTTTCTCCACCAATGCTTTAAACTCACAGAACTTTGAGAATGTTTGATCCTTCTTCTGCATGAAGAATATCCAACATTTACGAGAAAATTCATCAATAAAAATAACATAATACCTGTGTTTTGTTGTTGAAGCAACCGAGAATGGTCCACACACGTTTATGTGAATTCTCTCCAGGATCACCGAAGAATGGTTCTCCTTTTCATGGAAGGTGGACTTTACATACTTCCCTAGGGTGCACCCCTTGCAATGATTTGACTGAGCAAGTGTTCCCCTTGGAAGTCCAGTAGATATTTGCTGCATGATCTTCAAGGTTCCATGATGAAGATGGCCCAATCTCCTGTGCCATAATTTTCCCTCATCCCGGCTCACCACTTTTTTTGCCTTGCCTATCATGGCATTGCAGCCATCTACCTCCAGCATGTAGATATTCTTAACTCGAATCCCTATATTCTTGACTTGACCCATTGTTTTATGTCGTAGGTAGGCTTTACCACTGCTAAAAACAACATCATAGCCTTTGTCCTCCAACATTGCGACTGAGACCAATTTTTTCTTCAGACCTGGAACATGCATAACATTTTTCAATTGAAATGGTTTACCTGACTCCCTCTGAAAGGTAATGGTACCAATACTATTTTCACTGTATCTTCCATCATCACCCATCTCTATATGCATTCTGAGATGTTTCTCCTCCAAGTCAATGAAAGACTCTTTATCTCCTGTCATGTGGAATGAAGTGCCACTATCCAAATACCACACTGATCCCGATACACTTGAAGCCATGCATGAGATCAAAGAGAAGTCATGCTCAAATTGTGAGACAAGAGCCTTACCAGTTGTAGATCTAGCAACCGTCTTGTTCTTCTTCTTCTGCGGATAATTAGTAGCGAGATGCCCATGTTCGTGATAGTGAAAACACTTCAGTTTGGACAAATCTAGCTTCTTGACTTTAGACTCAGATTTTGATTGGAATTTCTTCCCTTCCCTTTCCTTGCCTTGGCAGTCAAATCACAATCCTCTTCATCATCACGCTTTGATGAAGATCCATCTCTGGTGTTTCGCCTGAACTCCTCTTGCACTAGATCCCACCATGGTTATTCCCAATCTGACAATTTTTGCCTTCCATTGATAGAGTCTTGATAACTGTGCCAACTCTTAGGAAGCCCTAGGAGTGCCAAGCTCACCAAATCATCAGCAACAACTATTATTCCCACACTTCCAAGCTCATCCCGACATTGGACAAACTTCGTGAGATATTTTGGAATGGTTTTTACTTTTTCCATCTTGATCTTCCTGAGTTTATCTTTGAGCGTCAATTTCCTATGGTCGCTACTATTTTGGAACAGATCCGTCAAAACATTCCACATTTCATATGGTGTGGTTTTCCCATGGAGACTTGAGACAATGTGGTCTCGTACTCCCTCCAACAAAATCCTCCTCGCCTTCGCCACTTTCTTTTTCCATGCATCAATATTTGCAGTATCTGTCACATCCGGCTTAGGAACATCATTGTCAATGCAACCCTTCAAGACATTGTCTTCGAGCACTGCTTCCATCCTGTCCTTCTAAGCTATGTAGTTTGAGCTGCCTTCGAGTGAATACTTCAACCTCAAGCCATTGAAAGACATTTTTGATCTTGAATCAACGGTTGCACCAAGAAAATATTGCAAATTCGAATGTTATCCAACCACCAAAACTCAACTACTTCAATCCCTCTTCCCTGGGAGGTTCGCACCCCACCTGAGAGTAGCCTGAGGGAAGTTCTCACCCTACCTGTGTGTAGCCTGCAAACTTACCTGGGAAGTTCACACCCTACATCATTGTAGGGTGAGGGGAGTTCGCACCCTACCTATGTGTAGCCTATAAACTTTCCTGGGAAGTTCGCACCCTGCTTTACTGTAGGGTGAGGGGAGTTCACACTTCTCCCTTAAGCAACCTACAAGAATCACCTTGAAGTTTGCACCCTGCCTTTATCTAGGGTGTGAGAATTTATTCTTTGAAAATTGAGTGTACTCTATAGTACTAAAGTTCGCACCCTGCTAGAGACGGGACCTGCGAGAATGAAATAATGTTCGCACCTCACTTCCGTGACTCTGTGGCCTCCGTGGCTCTGATACCATGTAAATTTTTTGATACAAATTAAGTATTTCCTGCGATTCTCCTGATCTAACAATTTATGCCACTATTAAATATAGAATTGCTTCTACTATTATTCTTGTAGAAAATTAAACCACGATCACAACCACAATCACAAAGTGAAATATCAAGAACACACAACACAAAAGTTTTTCCGGGAAATCATAAAGCTAAAAACCCCACTATCATATATTATGTATATCATGAATCATGAAACAATCTCATACAAAACTCTAATCCAAGAGCTATCAGTACAATACAATCATTTCACACTGTCATACACAAATCATCAAATACATGTGCCAATTCTTGTGTCTAGACAGCTTGCCTCCTCTACACAATCTCTGCAATTCGAATTCTCACAAAATGAATTATGAATTGCCTAGTTTTCACATGCTCATAAGCATATCCACTGCATGTGTGATCAAATCACAAATGATAGTCAAACTGTCCCTTTCACCTGTTATCTCAACTGGGTCTCCACTAGATCTGACATGCATGTAGTTAACCATGGTGAATCTTCAGTTGCATGTGATTTCACTGATTAACTGAACTCTCACTAGTGCATGTTTAGTTACAACTAGTACAATTGATCTTAACTCACTTAACTACTCTTATAGTTCTGTTACAAATCCAACTCACTCAGTTATGAATGAAATAATAGATTAATATTTATTGTCCAATTTATTTAAGGGAAAAATAAATTAGACACATGTTTCTTGTTGAATTTTCAACATGCAGAGCACAAAGGTGAAAATAGAGAACGCACTAGTTTGCAACCCACAATTCACCCTTGCCATTGATCTCGATGGGCTGGAGGATCAATGATCCCATTTAGACTAGAATTGAGTGAGCACTTTCCAGATTGCAGAGGTAAAGAACCCACATGTTGGGACCCTGCAATTCCTATGAACCGTTGATCGCCATTGACCTTCGATATGAATTTGAAGTGATCCCTCAAATGCAAGTAGCATGTGGGATGGAGAAAACCTTCAAAGAGATCAAGCTTAGAAGAGATAGCACTTTCAGGAGCACAGACGAAATCTAGGAGATGGGCCGTAGGAGGAGAAAAGGTCGAATCCTTTGAGCAGTTAGAAAACCTTCTAAGTCAGATTAATTCAGAAGCCTAGGAGGAGGAGCGACAATGGTCATTGGATCATCTCGCGAGGCTTGACAACCATCTGATCTAAAAAAGGTGCACGAACATTAGTACCTTGCACATGGAGGAGAAGAGGACTTATCAAAGTTCAAAAGTTCCGAAGTAGTTTGGGACCATCCATCGTTAAGAGGGAAATGTGGTGATGGATCATGGACTCTGGAGAAATCTGTTCAAGGTTTTTCAGTTAAAAGATGAAATTCCTGAACCCCAAAGACCCGAATCGAATCTAGACCACCCGATCTAGAGGGACACATGGCGAAAAATTGTAGAATCTAGAGGAATTTGTTTGAGAGGAGGCAAGTTTGAGACTTGAGATTTTTGAATCCGGGAGAGTCGAAACTCTGAAGTAAATCTCACCTGTCCAATCAGTCAGAGTGAATATGAATCATCATATCGCCCGAAGTAAATCTCAGTCATCGGATCTGAGGAAGTTGTAGGAGTATTAAAGTTTGCATGCATGGGAGAGAGAACCTGTCAAAGTTTGAGACTCGAAGTTTCTGAAGTCCGAAGAGACGGAAACCCAAACTAGAATCTCATTCATCCGATTGCAGGAACAGATGTGAACCGTTAGATTGTTCGAGGTAAAATTCAAGTGTCGAATCACGAGAGTGGATCTGAACTTTCAGATACCATGAGTCTGGGAGGAGGCAAGTGTGAAACTTGATATTCCCGAAGACCTAAGAGCCGAAGAGTTGTGTGTTGTCCATTGGCACAGGGACACTTCTCAACATATCAAGAGCTCCGAGTAGATTGTAGCGTGGTTTTCAGTTTGAGAAATGATATGTCCGAACCCTGAATGCCCAAAGACCCAAAGTGAACCTGGACCGACAGATCTAAGGGAGACGTGGCGTGATTCTGTGAACTCTGGGTAAAGTCCTGAAGTGATTCATAGCCATTGGATTCGGAGGACATGTGGTGCAAATATGTGAGCTCCAAGTGAGGACCCGAAGTAATCCTCAATTGTCAGATCAGGAGGACACGCGTTAGAGGATTGTAGCCTTCGGATAAAATTCATTGGGGAGAAGGTTTGGGACTTGAGATCTCAGAAGTCCGAAACCTGATGGAGATCTTGACCATCGATTGAGAAGAAGGTTGGAGGACCATTGATTTGGGTTAAATGGTCAAAAAACTGAAGTAGAAGAAAGACCATTGATTGAGAAGGATAGGTGTCTGCAGATCGTCAACTCCGGAAGTTTAAAGTACAGAAGAAGCAGGGTTTGAGATTTCAAAACCTTGAAGTCTAGAATTGTGAAGATATCACAGTCATTGATCTAGGAGGGACAGATATGGACTATATATTTTAGAGGTGCATATATGAACCATCGATTCAGACAGTATCGTCAAGATCATGAGATCAACGATTCTATATCATTGCGGGGACAGGAGTTCCGTGAAGTTTAAAATATCAAGGGCAAGCCACAATTCAAATCGTGGTTTCATCGAAAGGACATGTGGAGAGTTGAGGATTATTGCAAGACCAAGTGTAGTTCGACCCCAAACTACTTATGGTCATGCCCGTAATCGCATGGTCATCGCCAAGGTCACATCCTAGGAGAGGCCAAGAGAAAAGGGGATAACACCAACACTGAAACTTCATTGAAGTGAAAAGTAGAAGGTCACGAGTATCATAAGACCTGCAATAGAGGCTGAAAGGTCTTGTGTCTGATTTATAGGTGATACTATCATGGTCTCAAATTCTCGTTTGATTTAGACTCGGATAATATTGACCGAAGGCTTGGGATGATTCCTGGACTCTCCAAATTAGAACCCGTAGAGAGAAAGAGGATTTGTTCCTATAAGGAGAACAATTTTCTTTTTATTTTTTTCTCTGCCCCATCATGGGTGTGTTACACAAACCAATACCATACTAATATAATACAATTCCATACCATACCAATAACATACCAATAGCATACCATTGAATACCAATACCAATAACAATACCACTACCATACCAATACCATACCATTGTGTAACAATACCAATACCATTGCATGGAAATGGTATGCATTGGAAATAATATGCATACCAATACCATACCAAAACCAATACCAATATGCATTTCCAATACCCTTATGCCTTGCCAATACCAATATCAATATCATTGCCAATACCATTGCATACCAATACATCCAATACCATTACATACCAATACCAATACCATTGCATACCAATACCATACATGTACCATACCATACCATACCAATACCATACCATACCATACCAATAACATACCAATACCAATACCATACCATTGAATACTAATAACAAGACCAATACCACTACCATACCATTGTGTACCAATACCAATACCATTGCATACCATTTCACGTCAATGGTATGCATTGGCAATGATATGCATACCAATACCATACCAATACCATACCAAAATCAATACCAATATGCATTGCCAATACCATTATGCCTTGCCAATACCAATACCAGTACCATTGCATACCAATAAAAATACCAATACAATTGTCAATACCATACCATACCATACCAATATGAATACCATTTCCAATACCATACCATACCATACCAATACCATTGCCAATACCAATACCAATACCATACGATTGCATACCAATACCATTGCATACCAATACCAATACCAATACCATTTCCAATACCATACCATACCATACCAATAACATTTCCAATACCAATACCATACCATTGCATACCAATATCGTTGCGTACCAATATCAATGCCATTGCATACCACAATGGTATGCATTGGCAATGATAGGCATACCAATACCATACCAATACCAATACCAATAACAATACCATAGCCAAAAACACCCGACATAGTGATCTTGAAAATCAACATCATCTTCAGAAATTGCACTATGCATCATTGACCAAAACCCTAGTGCTAGAGATACTCCAACAAATGTTTTTTCGGTCAAAAAAATGATAGCATAGGGGGGCCACTAGTTGAAAATCGATGCTCTTAATCTAATGAAATTGATGGTTTGTGCATCTGAGTCCCGCTTTGAGTTTTATCATGATTTGTAACTCGCCTGCTCAAGCCATTTAGAGACATGTGGTCAATTTGGTCCAGGGGCATAAAATTCAAACCGAGTAGCATAAAAAACTTTTGTAAGCTCCTGCAAGTCAGTTTGGCCAAGGCCCACATGACTACACTAGCCAAAAAGACCCGACATATTGTTCTTAAAAATCGACCTCCTCTTCATAAATTTCACTATGCCTCACTGACCAAAACCCTAGTGTTGAAGATACTCAAACAAATGGTTTTCTGATCGAAGGAATGATAGTGTAAGAGCCCCAATAACTGAAACCTAGTGCTACAGATCCAATGCAACTGATGGTTTGTGCATCCGAGTCCTGATTTGAGTTTTATCGATAGTTGAAACTCACCTCCTCAAGTTATTCAATGACATGTGGCCAATTTGGTCCAAGGGCATAAAATCCAAACCGAGCAGCATAATGGAGGTCCATAAGCTCCTGCAAGTCTGTTTGTCCAATGCCCATGCAACTACACTAGAAACAAAAGTTCGATAGAGTGTTCTTGAAAATCGAACTCATCTTCAAAAATTGCACTATGCCTCATTGACCAAAACCCTGGTGCCGAAGATACTCAAACAAATGGCTTTTCAATCGACAAAATGATAGCGTAGGGGCCCCACCAGCTGAAACCCAGTGCTCTTAATCCAATGCAATTGATGATTAATTCATATGAGTCTCAGTTTTAGTTTTATTGAGAGTTGCAACTTTCCTCCTCGATCCATTTAGGGACATGTCAATTTGGTCTAGGGCATAAAATCTAAAACGAGTAGCATAATGGACTTCCATAAGCTCCTGCAAGTCTATTTGGCTAAGGTCCACGTGACTACACTATCCAAAAATACCTGACACAGTGTTCTTGAAAATCGACCTCCTCTTTAGAAATTGCACTATGCCTCATTAACCAAAACCCTAGTGTTGGAGATACTCCAACAAATTGTTTTCTAGTCAATGGAATGATAGGCTAGGGGCCCCAATAGTTGAATCCAAGTGCTCTAGATCCAATGCAACTGAGGGTTCATGCATCTGAGTCCTGGTTTGAGTTTTATTGATAGTTGTAACTCGCCTCCTCAAGCCATTCAAGGACATGTGGCCAATTTGGCCTGGAGGCATAAAATCCAAACCGAGTAGCATAACAAAGTTTCGTAAGTTCTCACAAGTCTGTTTGGACAATTTCCATGCAAATGCACTAGCCAAAAATTCCGACGTAGTGTTCTTGAAAATTGACCTCATCTTCAAAAATTACACTATGCCTCATTGACCAAAACCCTAATTTCGGAGATACTCCAACAAATGGTTTTTCTGTTGATGGAATGATAGCGTAGGGGCCCCACTAGCCGAAAATCGGTGCTTTGAATCCAATGCAACTGACGGTTTGTGCATCTGCATCCTGGTTTGATTTTTATCGCGAGTTACAACTCGCCTCCTTAAGTCATTCAAGGATATGTGGCCAATTTGGTCCAGGGGCATAAAATCCAAACTGAGTAGCATAACAGACTTTTGTAACCTCCCGTAAGTGTTTTTAGCAACATTAAACCCTATCCTATCCTAATAATCCATTGGATTTGACGATTCCTCAATCTGAGTCTCGGTTTTCTTTTTATGCCCAGTTGCAAGTCACATCCCAAACAATTTCAAGGACTCTTGGCCAATTCGTCCTCATGGCATAAAAACCTAACGGAGCAACATTTTTTATTTATGTTAGATGTTGCAAGCTCATTTATGCATGGACTAGGTGACCACATTATCCATCCACTCTCGAGGGATGATTTCATAAATTGGACCCCTTAATCCAAATGTTGCGTTGCTTCAAACTATGCAAAACACTAGTTCTTGAAATAAATGAGTAAAGAAACTTCTGAGGCATGGTACCCGGGAGTGGGGGTGCCTTAGATGAAATCCTATCCTAGTAATCCATCAAGGTCGACAGTTCCTCAATCCGAGTCTCAATTTTTGTTTTATGCCCAGTTGCAAGTGGCATCGCAAATCATTTCGAGGACTCTTGGCCAATTCCTCCTCAGGGAATAAAAGCCTAACAAAGCAACATTTTTGAGTTCCATGAGATGTTGCATAATTTTTTAGGCATGGACTAGGTAACCACATTTTCCATCCTCTCCGGAGGCATGGTTTCCTAAATTGGACCACTAAATCCAAATGTTGCATTGCTTCTTACTGAGAAAAACACTAGCTCTCGAAATTGATGATAAAAACAACTTATGAGGGATTGGAACTGGGAATGAGGGGTGCTCTAGATAAATCCCTATGCCATGAATACAAGAGAGACAATGGTTCCTCAATCTGAGTCTCGGTTTTCATGATATTCCCAGTTGAAAGTCACATCCCAAACCATTTTGGGGACTCTTGGCCAATTCCCCCTTAGCGCATAAAAGACTAACGAAGAAACATTTTTGAGTTCCATGAGATGATGTAAGTTTTTTTAGGCAAGGAATAGGTTACCACATTATCCATCTACTCCTGAGGGATGATTACATAAATTGGACCCCTTAATCCAAATGTTGCATTGCTTCAAACTGAGCAAAACACTAGTTCTTGAAATCAATGAGTAAAGAAACTTCTGAGGCATGGAACCCAGGAGTGATGGGTGATATAGTTGAAATCCTATCCTAGTAATCCATCGGAATCAATGGTTCCTCAATCCGAGTCTTGTTTTTTGTTTTATGCCAAGTTGCAAGTCGCATCCCAAAACATTTTAGGGACTCTTGGCCAATTCCTCCTCAGGGCATCAAAACCTAACGGAGCAACATTTTTGAGTTTCGTGAGATGTTGCAATCTTTTTTAGGTATGGACTATGTGACCACATTTTCCATCTTCTCCCGAGGCATAGTTTCATAAATTGGATCCTTTAGTCCAAATGTTGCATTGCTTCAAACTGAGCAAAACACTAGTTCTCAAAATCAACGAGTAAAGCAACTTCCAAGGCATGGCACCTGAGATTGAAGGGTGCTCTAGCTTAAATCCTATCCTAGTAACCCATCGAATTCGACAGTTCCTCAATCTGAGTCTCGATTTTCATTTTATGCCCAGTTGCAAGTGACATCCCAAACCATTTTGGGAACTCTTGTCTAATTCCTCCTCAGGGAATAAAAACCTTAAGGCATGACATGACATAGCATGGCAAGGAAAGACATGATATGGAAAGACAAGGCATGGCAAGTGAATGCAAGGCATGGAATTGAAAGGAATGGTATGGAGGGGCATGGCATGGAAAGGCATACCATATGATAGCAAGGCATGGTATGGCATGACATGGCAAGGAAAGGCATGGGATGGCATGGCATGGCATGGCATGGTATGGAAACACATGGCAAGGCAAGGCATGCAAAGGAAATCCATGGCATGGCATGGCATGGAAACACATGTAAAGTCAAGGCATGCAAAGGAAAGCCATGGCATGGCATGGCATGGAAAAGTATGGCATGGTAGGGAATGGCATGGCAAGGTAAGGAAAGGAAATACACCTTGACACCTTTTATTACATTTTTGTCATAATTTTCAACCCTTTAGGGCTTGATGTGTTGAATTTTTTCTTTGGAGGGATTGACATTTGAATGTGGTCTAGTTGAATGAGTATCGAGAGCATCTTCAAAATTACCTATAAACTAGTTAATTCTCAAAGGACCTTTGAAGAATAATACAATGGGCCAAAATGTCCTAGAAAAATATTCATTTGTGAAATACAAGAGAAGAATATATATAGACCAATTAACTCTCAAAGGATTTTTATAGGCGAACAATCATATATAGCACACAATGGAGAGGGTTGGAACTTACGGTTATGTAATAGAATTTACAATTGATAGTTAAAATGTATAACACATTTTTTTACGATCTTTACTAACTTTAATTGGAATTCTTGCATGTTTTACAACATTGGAATGACTTCTTATTTGTAACTTATTTGAAATTTTATTATGGTATGTGCACTTTGATATGATGTAATATCATTATGGTTTTGATTCATATGTTGTAATATTAGAAATATAAAACAAAAATTACATATTGCATGAAATAAATAATAACTTTTCATTTTGAATGTTCTTTTTTGTAGAACACATGTCTTCCAGAAGATCCAGTTGACCCTCATGAGATAGATCCAGATTATAATGGGTCTGATACAAACACGGGAGATGATGATGATGAGTCAGATGAAGAAGACATTGTGAATGATGACGATGATGACCTATTTGTTGGTAGTAGCTAGTGACATTGATCATATAGAATCCATCAATGATTATTGTTGTATATCATTATGATTCCTATTTTCATGTTTATTATCATATGTATCATTTTAACTTGCAATACCATATTATTGAGTTTTATCATTTTGACATTTATTATTTTGACTTATATCATTTGGACATATATCATCTTAAATTACGTCGATTGTTATCCATGTATCATTCTGACATGTTATTGATCTATTCTTATATTTGACTTTCACTTGTTGTAGTTATATATGATGATGATCTTATCAGTATTAAAGATATAAGTTGCTTGACATGATACTTATCTAATATTGATATATTTGATCATGTTATCATCATTATAGATATATATTATAGATGATATATATATTATAATATTGATATATATTATAGATGATGATCATGTTATCATCATTATATTGTTATTTTATATATACTATATGTTGTAGATTTTATTTAGATGGAGATTTAATAAGTATAATGCTGTTGTTAGTTTGTATGGATGTCCAGTTCCCTAAAAATTCTTTACAAAAGATATCATATAAATACTTCAAATGCAATATGACTTACTCTATAAAAATATAATTTTTTTAAGATGCATGATATATTTAACTAATTAAATTGAAATAAAAAAAAAGTTAAATTACTAAATGGAAGATAAAAAGGACACAACACGAGTTATTAAAATGGAATAAAAATGTGGCTCTAAAATGGAAGTAAAACTCAACATTAAATTTGAAGCCATACTTGGAGCTATTTCTGGATCTAAGCAGGAAGCTAAATTTGTTTCTTGACAAGAAGAAAAACTAGATGCTAATTAAGAAGAAAATCCCAACACTAAAAGGAAGCAAACCCTGGACCTAAAAAGGAAGCAAACCTTGGAACTAAAAGGAAGCAAACCTTGGAACTAAAAGGAAGCAAACCATGGAGCTAACAAGGAAGCAATTATGGAAGCAAAAAAGGATGCAATAATGGAATCACATCTTGGTGTTAATTTGGAAGCCAAAATAGAAGCTATTTTCGATGCTACACTAGAAGAAAAACATGAAGCATGATTGGGATTTAAACTAGGCGCCACACCTAGAGCTAAACTAGGCACTAAACCAGGAGCTAAACCATGAGATAAACTAGGAAATAAACTAGGTGCTAAATCAGGAGATAAACTAGGAGTTAAACTAAGAGCTAAAATAGGAGCTAAAATAGGCACTAAACTAGGAGCTAACCTATAATCTAAACCAGGAGCTAAAATAGGTGCTAAACCAGGAGATAAAATAGTAGCTAAATTAGGCACCACACGTGGAGCTAAAATAGACGCTAAACTAGGAGCTAAACCAGGAGCTAAACTAGGTGCTAAACCAGGAGCTAAACTAGGAGATACACCTGGAATTAAACTAGGCGCTAAACCAAGAGCTAAACCAAAAGTTAAATTAGGCGCCACACCTGGAGATAAACTAGGAGCTACACCAGGAGATAAACCAGGCACTATTTTGGGTGTTATTTAGGGAGCTATATCACATTTTAGGCACTAAACTAGGCACAAAATCCAGAAAAAAAACTAGGAGCTAAATAATAAGAAAAACTGGGCACTAAAAAGGGAGCAAAATTAGGCGCTAAAAAGGGAGAAAAACCTGGCGCTAAAGAGGGTGCTAAAGAATGCGCGAAATATGATGCCCAAGTGAACAAATCATTTAGCACCTGGTTTTGTGCCCTCTCATCAACCCAATTCATGCCCTCAAATGCACTAAAATCTGGCGCTAATGGCATGTTTTGTTGTAGTGAAGAAAGAAGACTTCAAAATGAAATCATCTCTTTGAAGATACAACTTAAAGAAGCAAAGCAAACATAAGAATTTATGAAGAGTCGGATGATTAAGAAAGAAGAAGAGGTTGAGAATCTTGAATAATAAGTTGTCATAATGAGAGCCGAAATCATCAAGCTCAGCAAGAACATTGAAGAGATAGAAACATACAAATCATCAATAGAGAATGTTGAAGATAAGATATACATGTTGTCAGAAAAGAAGAATGAAGAAAAGAGTAAGAGTTATGCAGAAGTACTCAAAGGAAGGAATCGTGTTCAGCCATAATCAAAGAAAAATGATAGAGACACATCTTCAAGAAGACCCTCCACATTCAAGCCACAAATAAGCTTCACTCATGATGAAGGGATCAAAATAAGAGAAGATCGTTATCAACCGATGCATGAATTCAAAAGGACTGCACCATAAAGAAGACCATTTAACCCCAGGTATGTAAATTTCTTTTATGGTCATTTTTCTATGTACCAACTTTGGACATAAATTTGTAGATTGTAGGGTTTATGGAAGAAATGTTCAAGAAAGAAATGCTTATGTGGCCCAACATAACATTGAATGTTACAAATTCCACAATTATGGTCACATAGCTTGTGATTGTAGAAGCATGATGGATACTTATATGAAAAGGAACATTGATATCAAATATAATAAAGTTTGGAAAATAAAACAAGAACAGGTAAAGGAAGGTCAGTTGAATGAAGGAAACCCATAAGTCATACTCTCAGGATTGGAAATAGTACAAGATGAAGACAAATCTACAAGGAAAAAGGAATATGTCAAATACAGGAAGGTTTGGAAATAGATGAAGAACAAGAAGAACATGTGAATAAATAACAAGTCCTAGAGATCGCAAGATTTGAAGTAATGTGAGAAATAAAAGAAGAGAAAGTGAATAAAGAACATGCCCAAGATACTGTAATTTTAGGAATTATAGTACAAGATCAATCCAAAGGAAGAAAGGAAAAAGTTAGAGTTTATAGGTCTGACGAGTCTATAGACAAAGAAGAATATTAATCCACATCAGAGCGGGTATTTTTTTGAGCCACCCGGATTGGAGACTCCCAGTGAATATGCATATATAATAGGGGGGTCAGTGCAGTAGATACAATAGATCATAGAACCATCCTTCGAGTAGGTTGAAGTATTTTCAACAGTCAGATAACAAAAGTACATAATGCCATATTGATCAATTAAGAAGTAGTGTTCCCACACAAGTATCAGTTAACAGTTACATAGATAGAATTTTATGATTTAGGCAGGGATATCTTCAGTACAAGTTGTTACAGACATGCATAGTTATATTTGTATATAGAGAAGACCAATGGACACATTTGATTCAAGAACATGCAATGCCATACAGTGATATATGAGTCGGTATTGTGGATACTTGAGTAGTAGAGTTATGGAAAACTTATGACATATGGACAGATGGATACTTAGTAGGTATAGATAACATGGGCCAGAGAAGACGTGTAGCAATGTAGTTACAATTGGAATTAGTGGAATCAGTTGATCACAGAAATAAAATCACTGAAAGGAACATGAAAACAAGGAAAGAGAAACCTTCAACAAAATCTATATGATCAGGACATTGTTGAACAATATGGTCAAGTGAACATGACAACTAATTGAAGAAATCATTTTTTTAAATTCTTTTAATATACGTCAGAGAATTACAATAGGAAGAAGAAATGGAAAATTAGCAAGCACTGGAAGAGAGGAAAGGAAATATATATAGGTAACTCTACATTGATATACATGACATCTTATAGAGAAGTCAATGGAAGAGAAATCATCAAATAAATAGATACATAAATAAATATTAGAAGCATGCATACAAGGGGAGACATACCGACATGGGGAGTTAACCTTTTTCCCATGATGTGAAAAGGAGAGAAAGAATAGATGCATGAAGACAGGGGGAGGATCCCGAAGGAGAGACACCCTTCTCCATTGATTTCAAAGGGGGAGAGTGAGGAACATTGATGAGGAGAAATGGTCACAAGGGGAGCATGAATGTTGGAACATTAGTGTTTCCATCCGTTTTGGTGTTTTCATCAATGATAAAGGGGGAGATTGTTGGACAATTGGTTGTCATTTATATCAACCCTTAAATATTAATGTCAACCCTTGGAGAATTTTGGAATCCCTAGAGATGTGTTTTAGATTGGTGGTGAGTTATTGATGTGAACAAAAGTGGTTGATGTTAGCATATGTGAAGGGTGCATTTGATGTAGTCTACATGTATCCCTGAAGATGTGGTTATGGGACCTGAAGTTGGTTGACGGATATGGACATGGAAAATATAATAAATGTAGGTAAGACACTCATAGATGGATAGTCCTTCTCATGTTGTTTTCGGTGATAGGTGGTATGCCACATGGTTCCTCACGGTTAGGGAGATATGGCATTGTGAAGTTAGAAGCCTCAAAGAATGGTTAAGAAGCCCCTAGTTGGTTACAAGTGAACTAATGAATGGGTAAAGTTGTTGTAACAAGAAAGTCAAGAATTCCTAAGAATAAGGAAAGAGGTTGCCCAACAAAATTATAAATACACATCATGAGACATTCATTTGATACACACACTTACATTGAATATTTATCTTGTGATTGTTATGGTCTAGTATTTTTTTATATTGGTGAATATGATGGTAAATATAAGGCAACGGATAAAGTGTGAAGAAAGAGAGAAATTTTTGGAGCTACAGTGCATGGGATTTTTTGTAACCCTAATTTAGCAGAACCTCGTGGGTCAACTTGAGGGTGTCATGTGAAGCACCCCCACGGGTTGCCTAAGTGACGTCACACGAGGCCCCACATGACAGGTAGTCTTTGTCCCATGAGGACAAGGTAAATTTGGGGGAAATGTTGGTACCAGGTTATTGAAGGTTGTGATAGAGATACAAGTGAGTATTGCATGACATCAGGTCATCTACAGGTTACATGTATGCTTATATGATTGTATCTTATGCTTGGGGATGGTATGGTACATGCTTGAGAGGCATGTCTTGTTGATGCATGGTACATCTTGGTGATATTAGTATGGTACATCTTGGTTGATGCATAATACATCTTGTCTGTTTTGGCATATTGGTATTTGGTTTGATTACATGGTGATGATGCCATATGCCCAAGGCTTATTCTTGGTATACTCTTGAAGCATTGGCACATGGTGTATGGTTGTCATTTATATTGATAGATTGTTAAGGATTACACTTGGTATATGACAACACATGTATGAGATACATCTCTTGGTAATGTTAGTACTTGGTTGAGGTACACCATTAATGGTACTTGTTTGATATATTCTATGATACATGGTGTATGGCATGATTGAGTGATATGGTATATGGTATATGATTGAGATACATTTTTTGTACATGGTATGTCACAGGTGTTGATGTGCATGGTTGATGGTTGAGGCATATGGTACATGTTGAAATGGACACTTGACACTAAGAGGGAGGGGGTGAATCAGTGTCACAAAAATTTGGAAAATTTTCCACTTTTCATAAATTAACTAAAAAACATATATTTATTTCATTTTCTCAGCCAACATATATAAAATAATAAATACTTTATTTATTTATTTAACTTGAATGAATACATAAGATCAATCTTTGAATATCTTCATCTTCAAGAAACTATGAGAGACCCAACTCTCTATTATAAGACCCAAATTGTAGTTCTCAGATCCAACTAAGAAATAAGGAATCCAACCCTCATAACAAGTCCCAACTTCTTGATTTTAGATCCAAATGATATGTGAGGAATCCAATCCTCATACAAGACCCAACTTGTAAACAGACACCAACCTGATAGAATGAACCTTCATTCAATCCATTATATATAAATATATATACTTCAACAAATTCAACTACACTTATTCTCACCATTATTTCTTATTTATATAGTCTTCTAACTGGTGTGAATTTGAATCATTGTGTCTTTTGATTTTGAACCATTGTACCTTTTCATTTAATTAATAATATTAATCTTTAAATAATATCATTTTTCCTTTTCTCCTTTATTCATAATTCTCATGATTTAACTCTCTTAATCATGACTGTGTGTCAGTTATTTTGTCTTCATGAGTTGATCACAAACACGGATCAACTCATTATATCATACTCATGCTTCTCCTATGTTTTCATTTCACCAATAGATCATATTCGATCTTTTTACCGATTCTCTGTATTCTTCTAGTGTTAAATCTATGTCAAATTAAATCTGTATGAGGCGCTTCCTTCAAGCCATTTTCATATTACCATAGGAATAGAACCATGGGATTATTAATTTAAGGACTGCCTCTTCTTTCACCCTTTTTTTCTTTATTCCATATGGCCACAGGTGGTGACAAGGCGCTAAGCCAAGCGATTTCTTGATCACTTATCAAAATCAATAGTCACATTTTAATCTCATGATGAGATGGACGATTGTCGGTATTTAGAGACTTTTTCCTTCATGACTTTCATCCTTTATAATCTTTCAAATATTCTGAAGCATATTTATCCGAAGTAGATCGAACGGTCGATATATTATTTGCATGATGAATGATCTTGTTCACTTCGAAACTTCAACTATTCATGGCTCCTGAACTCTGGAGTAACAATTCCTCTGAAGAGATTGCCTACCGAATAAGTCATACAATAGTGTGACTGCTTGTTGTCGGTTAACACATCTACTTACGCTATCCTTCCACTGTACTTGATCAACGGTCAAGAACGCTCCTAAATTAGATCAACGATTAGCGTTAACTTCAGCCTTCGGTGCTTCGGGTGATTTCTGATGTTAGAAACCAGTTTCTCTTGAAGTTCATACTCCCAAAGTGACGTAACTTGCTGACATCACTTATGACTTGGCACTAGCCGAGTTGTTTCCACGTGTTACTTAGATTCTTGACTTACACATACCTGAAATTCCAATTTCATATTGACACTTGTCATCACCTGATTGTGCCACATGTCCTTGTTGACGTGGTCTACTGACGTAGATCTCTTATCGCGACACATGTCCTCCTCTTGGATATAACGTCTATTATCAGTTCTAGATCAATGGTCTAGATTCATTTTGGCCTTCGAGAATTTGGGTTATCCGTTCCCAATTCTTAATTCTCCCACAGTGAGATTCCCTGAATAAAAATCGAGCAACTTGACTTCATCAAACAGTCCATATTTGATGCAAAAATCCTAACACGATCCAATGGTTGTTGATATTTTGGCTATTTCGGGATCTTGTGAATTCTTGATCAACGTCTGTGATTAGTTCTAGATCAATGATCTAGATTCATTTTGGCATTCGGGAATTTGGGTTATATGCTCCCATTTCCAAAATATCCCAAAGTAACGACGATTAAACCTCGATCATCTTGACATCATATCATGATCCATTTTTGACCAATCCAATGGTCAAGAATTCTCTCAAAGTAGATCAACAATCAGGGATCATTGCGGGGTCCCAAATTACACAACGTTTAAAACTATCGTCGAGTTCGCAATGAAAACTACTCGTTGGTAGTGGAACTGATGCCAACCGTAGATCTATTGACGAGTGACAATTGATGGTCTAGACTAATTGTGGGATTGGAATTAACGCGTTGTTTAATTCTCCCTTCGCGCTCCGCAATCAATCCTTTCCCTTGATATGGCACTTGTGTATCCAACGATCACGAATTGATCTGATCGTTGACCAGTCTTCCAATAGATCAAACATAATTTCAATGGTCCTTCTCTTGTAACTCCCAGATCTGACGGTCGAGATATAATTCTTCCAAACTGTGACTTCACCTCGATATATCCATCTTTCTTCTGATCTGTTCATCGTTATTTCTCCTAAGATTTAGACTGGATTCCTCTGCAACTCGCGTTATTTCTTCTGCGTGACTACTCTTTAAAACTATCTCAATGAACATGATTCTTTCTTGAATCCTTTGGATTTTTCCCGTGGGGATTTTGATCCCAATGGCATTTCTACAATGCACTCTTCCTTCTGAGATTTGATTAATGTCCTTGCTTCTGAGCTTGAATCTCTACATATTGTTTGGCATTTTCATTCTCTACATATTGTTTGACATTTTCATTCTCTACTAACTTCTATATTGTTGAAATCAATGATAACTCATTAATGACAATTCATCATAACAACTTATCATCACATCACAATGACATTGACTATTGACATCAATGACAATATTTCCAACAATCTCCCCCTTTTTCATTGAGGTCAACACACTAAATTCATACTCAAACTCCCCCTGTGATGATTCTTTTCTCCTATGAAGTTACTCTTCCCCTTTGACATTAATGGAAAAGGGTTTCTCCCCTTATGATCAACATATGTCTTTTTGCATGTTGACCAGAATCTGAACTTGGGTAACTCCCATTGCAATCATGCTCTACTTGCCAAAAATGAATGACTCCTCCTATCAATATGCTCTCTATGTCTCTGACTACTCTCCCCCTTTGTTTCTAAAAGGGTAGTTATTCCTGACAAGGTCTCTTCCCCTGTCAATTTACTAACCTCTTATCTCAGTTCATTGGGATATTTTTGTTCAAATAAGTAGTTTTTTTATACCAACTTGTAGTGATCAGTATTTCAAAACTTAATCTAATTAGTTTCTTATTAATAACCAAAATACCCCTCCTGAGTTTTTACTGACTTTCCTTTGTCAAATAGAACAAGAGTATGGATCTTATTGATCTTTTTGATCTGCTTCTCATTCTTCTTTGATATTTCACATGAATATCAATTGAGGAATGATACCAATTGATTTGAATACCATTTTTGTTATCAATTGATCTTTGTTGAATGATACTCCTTGAACTTCTCTGCTACCTTTATTTTTTCATCTTCTTGTATTCTACAACTAACCCTACCAATGATTTTTCTTTTGACCACTAATCTATAGATAGTCAAGATTTTCCTTATGTTAATTTAAAAACTCTTTGGAATAATCCTTTGATTTTGTAGAAACCAATTTAAACTTCTTTTTGTATTTTATTTCTTTTGCTAACAACTTATGACATCATTAGAATTTGATATTGTCCCATATTCGTTTATAGGTACTTCCTTTTCTTGAGCTTGATTTATTTCATATTGAATTTCACATTCTTTATTAGGACCTTCACCCATCGTGTTCTTATTATTAATTTCTTCATTTTCAGGTGTAGTATCATTTTTCTTTCTTTCTCCTTCATATTTTCTTCTCCATATCTTTCTATGATATATTTTGTTCTTTGGATCTTCTCTTTCTAGTTGTGTTTTTGGAGATTTGTCATCTCCTTTCTTCTTCCAACTTTTATTAGGTTTTTTCATTGACTTGAATGACTTATTTAAGGATTGACTTTTTGAACTCCTACAACTTTAGGATTTGTGCCCAAACCCATCACAGTTGTAACATCTCATTGTATGACAAAAGTTTTTTGTGTGCCCAACAAAATTGCATCTCCAACATCTAATTGAGTTTTTGGGTTTTCTTGTATATCCTTTCTCTAGTTTCTTGCAGTCCATTTATTTGTGGCCAAAGCTATGACAAGAAAATCAATAACCATTGAAGGTATTTCCATTCTTGATTTTATTTTGTCTTGAGAGATCTGTCATTTGATTTTCTTCATCATCTTTACTTCTATAGCTTCTTTCCTTAACAAAGTTCAGGACTTGTAATTGTCTTGTAATTGCACCTTTTCCTTTTGAAAAGGATGATCCTTTCTCATGTTTATAAATGGTGATCCATTTGTCTTTGTCTTTTTTCTTGTTGTATCCAAGACTAGTTTTGTCATCAACTGATCTTTGGCTCTTCCAAACCTTATCTAGGATAGCTGAACTATTCTAGAAATTGACAATCTTATTTGTTTTTTCATTCATCTTTTTGAGATTGATTATTTCTAACTTCAAGATGTGACATAATTCTTCCTTTTTAGTCAACTAAATATTCGAGGCTTCTTCCACTTCCTTAGCATGTTCAATTTGAGTCTTTAGATTAATGACTATTTATTTTGTCTCATCCAATACTTCTTTTCATTTAATAGTTTTTTCACATGTCTTCAATTCTTCCATATCTTTTGTTAGATCAAAAAAATTAGTTTTCAATATTTTGATTTCTTCCTCGTATTCTAGTTGAATCCTTTTGAGGTTGATGGCTTCTAATTCAAACATTTGGCATGATTATTCATTTTTAGTTATTTGGATCTTCTAGGATTCTTCCTTTTTCTTAGCTTCTTCAATTTTATTCATTAGATCTGCATTAGTACTTTCATTTATCTTGTTGAAATTTATGATTTCCAATTCCAACATGTGGTAAGAATTTTCTTTCCTTGTTAACTGGATCTTTAGGTCTTCTTCACTTTCTTTAATTTCCTCAAGTTGAGTGTTTAGACTGTTAACTAATTCTTATGATTCTTCTAGTACTTATTTTCTTTTACTGTCATGTGTCTTTAATTCTTCCATCTCTTATGTTAGATTAGTAACTTCGATTTTCAATCTTTTGATTCATTTTTCTTTGTCTTCTAGCTGAACACTCTGTTCAAACTCTTCATGGTTAGATTGATCTAACTGTTGAAGTTTCTCCAACTCTTCAAAAGTGCACATAATTGTATATTCAAGATGGTAAAGAACATTCACGGGAACTTTAATATGCATATAATTTATTGGTTGCATACAAATATCTTCTATTGCAACTGTAACATCAGTCTTAAGATTATGTATTTTTTCTTTAGTGATTACTGAGGTATGCCTCAATTCCTTGATGAGTTTGTCTTCTTCATTTATGAATGAGGATTGAATTGAATCATTCATTTAATTCTGATTAGAAGTGTCTTTCAATGTATTATGTTCTTCAATCTGATTGCAATTTTCCTTTTCTTTATCTTGTTCCTTATCTTGATAAGAATTCTCTTCTTCTGAGTTTTGTTCTTTATTCTGATAGGAATCCTCTTTATATGATTATTTTTCCTCACTTTGATAGGATTTCTCTTCTTCTTGTGTTTCATTCTGATAGAAATTTTCTAGCTGGATCCATAATTCTTTAGCATATTTGTAGTGTCTCATATTTTCTTTGACTTCAGCTAACAATCCATCTTGGATTGATTTTAAGGCTATTGAATTGTTTCTCCTTGCCTCCTTTGCAGTTTTGGTTTTTCTCTTTGAAGTTTTTAAGTGTCGGGTTTTACTTACTACCGAATCCCAAACTCTGAATCCTCTTGACTTCAGATATCTTTTCATACTTTCCCTTGATGATGAATAATTTGTTCCATCAAATAAGGGACCTTCGTTTGTGGAGATAACAATTTGTCCACCCATTTCTGCTGAATATACCTTCAATGTTTAAATTGTGTTGAAGGAACCTGCTCCGATACCAATTGTTGAAATGGAAAATTGACACTGAGAGGGGAGGTGTGAATCAGTGTCACAAAACTTTGGACAATTTTCCACTTTTCATAAATTAACTAAACAACATATATTTATTTCATTTTCTCAACCAATATATATAAAATAATAAATTATTTATCTATTTATTTAACTTGAATGAATACATAAGATCAATCTTTGAATATCTTCATCTTCAAGCAACTATGAGAGACCCAACTCTTTGTTACAAGACCCAGCTTGTAGTTCTCAGATCCAACTGAGAAATGAGGAATCCAACCCTCATAACAAGTCCCAGCTTGTTGATCTCATATCCAACTAAGATGTGAGGAATCCAATCCTCATACAAGAC
>JZKD02S1902844.1:191042-230782 GCA_000966675.3 Picea glauca | reverse complement strand
ATTAGATGAGTTTTATCATATGATATTTGTTTGTATATTAAATTAATGGAAACATTAATTATTTGATCATATAAATTTGTTTATATTTTAAATTAATTAGGTTAGTATATATTTCCAAAATAGAAAAGCTAAACATGTCATAAATAGGAATAGAATATGGGCTTGGAATTCCTCCACATCCATATTTTATTTCTATTTGTGACATGTTGATTCTATTCCTGGTTGTGACATGTTAAGTTTTTGTATTTTGGAAATATATACTAACCTCTTAGTAAATTTAAAATAAAAACAAATTTTATTGAATCGTTAATTTTTTTTATTATAAAAAATAAAATACTTAAAAAATCTAATTATAATTATTAGTTGGATTTATACTAAATACCACTCTAATATATATATATATATATATATATATCAATTTTTTTTTTAAGTGAGTGTGAGTATTTGTATTACTAAGAAAGGATAATATATAAAAAAAGAATTCTTTGGTCTACCAAAAAGGAAACCAATCCAAGGGTTTCAGAGTTGCATTTTTTGAGATATCATAGGGGTATATCTGGACCACCATATTGGGAAACTGGTCCAGTACCATCATATTCAGTTTTGGCGGGCTAACCATAACAAAACCAGAAAACTAAAGAAAAACACAAGACACCAATTAAGACTGGCCCAGTAATATTCCCTGATCATTTGTTACCCAACGCTAGTCCAGGATTATGAGATTCTTCTTCCCTTCTTTCACCTTGTCCTTGCTCTCCTCTCATTTGGCCACTGTGTGGGTCTTCCTAATCCGGGCTGGTGCTCCATTCCCATCAATAGGAGTAATGTCCATATGGTGGGCGTAGCACAAGTATAAGTGGAATTGGGCAGCCATTCGCTCCAGCTTCTCCTTATGATTCTCCTAGTCCTCTGCAATTTGTTTTGTACTAGCATCCAGGGTGTTGAGGCGACTCGTGATTTCTTTTAGTACTTTTTTGTGTGCCTCGTTACCCTTCCGGCTGGCAGCTTTCTTTTTTGTGCTCACTTTGGCTATTAACATCTTTGTCCTCTAGGCCATCTTTACCATCTTGTGGTAAAGTGTTTCCCTAGACTGTGTGGTCCTTGGTTCCGTTATCCAATCCACTTCTTGTCTCAGTTCCTCCCATGCTTTACCTTTGCGCTTGGCATTGATTTCCTTCTCCCATCTAGTGATGGTCGTTGACCCTTCGGTTCAACCAATGCTTGGAAGGTGCCTTTGGCGTCTCAGGCTGCTTGCTTCATCCTTGAAATTTTCCTCTAGCTTACCGGATTTCTATCCATATGAGTGTTTCTTTTGATATGTGTTTTCTTTATACGCACCATATTGGTTGGCTTGTGGCGGTTCTTTCCTTGAATTATCCACTTGTTCCTATCTACCCAGGGGTTCTTTCTTTCCGAACCCTTGTTTTTATGATGGCTTCTGCTATTGCGCTTTGTCCAACTGCATCAATTCCTAGTGTTTCACCTCTTATGGAAGTTCTCCTATTGTGGGTTCATCCTTGCAATCATGGTCTACCCATAGAGGTGGTCATTCCCATCATTTTTCTCTGTTAAGGTATGATGCAGGAGCATCGTGAGTAAGTGCAAAAGGTGGAAGATAGTTGGAAATGCACCAGCACACATTTTGAAGAATGTTTGGAATTTGAATGAAAGGAGCATTTATGTAATAGCTAGGGAGATGTATTTGCATTTATTTTTGGAGATTGTAAAATAGATCATGGGCGTTTCTCTCATATGTTTGATATGGAGGCATTTATTTGTATTGAATGTAAAGTAGGTAGTTTTTAATTCTGATTAGATAGCTAGAACTGTAGGAGGGAAAATGGGTAACAGGACACCCTCACTTGTATTAGAGGAGCCTTTTTTTTTTCAAGTTGCGAGAACAGGCGAGCAGATAGGGAAATTCTGAGATGGTAAATTGTATAAGAAAATAGTTTTTAGAACTTATGTACAGAAGCCTTTGGATTAATATAAGAAATATTTGATCCAAGTTCTATGTGTTGTGATGAACATTGTGTATATCTTTTAAATGGTATGTTATAGTTTGCTTACATTTTCTCTATTATGCATTTGGTTTAATGATGTGTGTATGTTCATGATTCTATGATGAATGTATGAAACCTGTGAAAGCAGAAGTATGAGTTCAATTGTTTCTCTTCTTGAGAACTTCTGCAGAGAGTGCAGAGGAGAGACTACATAGAGTGCGTTGATAGGGTCTTAAGTTTTATCTCAAAAAGCTCAGGAGGGAGAACATTGTTCTTATACTAGTAAAAGTGTGAGTGAAGCACATAGCCGTGCAAGGAGTGCGTAGGCTGAAGGAGGAATCAAAATTCTTCAGTCCCACTGAGTGGTTGGAGAAAATTTGTTGTAAAGAAGTGCATAAAGCTAACATTGTGTATAACTGAAGGTTATCGCGGAAACATGTTAAGTATGCACGTAGGGATTCTTTGAATCCGAAAGCCAAGAAAGAAATATAAGCTCAGGAGGGTTAGAACCTTTGAATAGATCGAAGGAATGCGAAGATCAAGGTCGCATGAAGCTCTAAGGGAAAATAGATTAATGACGAGGAGAATTTTTGGAGGATCGTCGAACCCCGAATGAACAGTGGAGAAATTCGAGGGAGAATTCCTAATTCACCGAGAGCCCTTTGATCAAGCAAAGATGCAAGGGAGATAGTGGCAGGAGTCACTTAATGTATGCAATCTCAGGAGTGATAGAGGTCGTGGATCGAAATATGATCTAGGTCGTTGATTCATTTTGGGATTTTGGGTATCGCAAGTCGAGAGGACAAGGCTTAGAATTGGTTTCCCAATCCTCGAACTGCGAAAGTTGAGGAGCCATTAGGACCATTAGATCCCACGCATCATGGTTCGTTGATTTTGGTCAGACGAAATTTGGGTTTCGACCACTGGTATCATGAGAGGAGGCTTCTCTATGCTCTCAATGAAGAATTGTTGACTTAATCCGGACCGTCAGTTGGCGGGGGATTTGGATGGTAGATATGGGTCATTGGATTTCAAATTTTGGGGATTTAGAAGGGAAGGAGTGGCTATTCGTTGAGTCCCCAAGTCACGAAAGATGAAATTCTTGGTAGACTGGGACCATTTCTTATGGGAAGGTCATGGGGAGTGCATAGGAGCGAGGGCTAGCCTTTGGTAGACCCTTGTCAAGTTTCATATTTCAGGGATCAGAGCATTGGGGTGCTTCATACCAACATCCCCAAAATAGAGAAGTGTGAAGTGCCGATAGAGTTGGCATGAGGTCACATTGCGTAGTTTTGTGGGGAGGAGCTCATTCCTAGCGCTAGTTCATGCAGGCAGGGTTTGACAAAGGACCTGTGGTTGCATTGTAAGAGAGGTTCTCGACAGTGGACCTAAAAAACCATTTCGGTTCAGGGGGTGTGGAAGATCTGAAGACTGGGAGGTCAGTAGGCTCTGCTGAGGTGGGGACTGTGTCAAGTGGTATCAGAGCTTGAAATATTTGTTACCATAGGAAAGAGAAGATTGTGTGATTAGAATTCTATGAGGAGCAGATTTAAATAATGCCGCCAAGAAGGAGAGAAAGAGATATGCCCGATCCAGCTGTGGAAAGGGAAATGAGGGAACTCCGTTCTCGATTAGATGCTATGGAGACATCGCAGAGATGAGCTACTGATATTAGATATGTCAATGAAGCTGAAAGTGAAAATGAAGCCACATCCAGAGAAAAAGAAGTTGCAGTTGAGGATGTTGTAGAGGAACACCTATTCAGAGTTGTTGCAAGGATAGGTTCTAGGGAAAAAATGGACATTCCAATGTACGAAGGAAACTTAGACATTGAGGAGCTGCTAGATTGATTTAGAGATTTGGACAAATACTTCGACTATGAGGATGTCGAAGAGGATAAGAAAGTTAAGCACGTAGTCACTAGAATGAAAGGACATGCATCACTGTGGTGGGATGAACTGTAGGCTAGCAGGCGTTGTAAAGGAAAACAAAGAATCAAAAGCTGGGATAGGATGGTTGCAAAGATGAAATCCAAGTTTATACCTAGAGATTACCAAATCAATCTATTTCGAAGAATGAATAATTTGAGACAGAAAGGGATGAAAGTGAAGGAATACACTGGAGAGTTCTATAGGATAAACATTAGAGAAGGTCATCGTGAGAGTGATGATGAAAAGGTCGCCAGATAAATGAATGGTTTGAGATATGACATTTAGGATGAGATGATCATGGTAACAATTAGGAATGTAGAGGAGGCTTATCAGATTTCCCTGAAGGTAGAAGAAAAATTGACCTATAAGCAAGGTCAGAGGGGCCGAGACAGAAGTCAAAGTAGAGGCAAAGCGATTGCCCAAAACAGGGTACAGAAGCCTTAGGGCGAAGAGAAGAAAAACCATACTCAAATGGAAAGGGGAGGAAGTTCCCAAGGAAGGAAATATGCTAATAGGAACACGTTTCCTCGAACAAGAGGAAGAGGAAGAAGCCGAGGAGGTGAAATAAAATGTTTTGTTTGTGGAAAAATCAGACACAAATCTTTTGAGTGTCCCGATAGGAAAAGAGATGGAGGTGAAGCTCACATTTATGTAGCACAACGGAGATATGTTGAGGCAGAAGCTGCATAAGGTGGAAGATCCCTAATGATGGGAAAAATTCTCTTGAAGCCAGAGAAGGAGGTGGAAAATCCAGTCTAGAGGAATAGTTTGTTCAGAACTGCTTGCAAGACCAAGGATAGGGTATGCAAGGTAATAGTGGACAGTGGGAGTACAGATAACCTAGTATCCACCAAAATGGTGGAGAAGTTGGAATTGGAAACAGTTACACATCTGGGCCCATATAAAGTTTCATGGCTACAAAAAGGACATTGGGTAACTGTCAGTAAACAATGTTTAGTTGAATTTAAGATAGGGGGATACAAGGATGAAATTTTATGTGATTTTATTCTCATGGATGTCTGTCATCTTTTGTTGGGGAGACCATGGCAATATGACAAGAATGTTTCTCATGATGGGAGAAAGAACGCATATACCTTGGAGAAGAATGGTAGAATGCATATGTTGCTGCCAATTAAGGATAAGGAGGTGAAAACAGAGGTGAGAAATACTATACTTCTCATGAGTGGGAAGGAGATTCTTGATGAAGTCAAGAAAGAAGAAGATATGTAGTTTTATGTGGTAAGAAAATCCAGAGTCATCTTGACCAGTACCAAGATAGATGATTTACCTGAGGAAATTTAGGAATTGCTAGAGGAATTTGTTGATATAGTAGTGGACAAATTACCTTGTTCGTTTCCACCCATCAGGAGCATAAGCCATCACATTGATCTTATACCTGGGGAGAGATTACCAAACAAAGAAGCATATAGATTGACACCATGAGAAAATGAAGAAGTCAAGAGACAAGTCCAGGATTTGATGGACAAAGGATTGGTTAGACAAAGATTGAGTCCATGCATTGTACCTATAGTGCTAAGTCCAAAGAAAGATGGTGGCTGGAGAATGTGTATAAACTCGGCGACCATAAATAAAATCACCATTATGTATAGATTTCCTTTACCCAGGATGGATGACTTGATGGATTGCTTGAGTGGAGAAAAGTTTTTTTCAAATATTGATTTGAAAAGCGGATATCATCAGATTAGAATGAGGGAAGGTGATGAGTGGAAAATAGCATTCAAGACGAATGAAGGGTTGTATGAATGGCTTGTCATGCCATTTGGCTTGACGAATGTGCCTAGTACTTTTACGAGGCTGATGAACGAAGTCCTAAAATATTTCATTGGTAAGTTTGTAATCGTGTATCTTGACGATATACTGATCTTCAGTAAGACTGAGGAAGAACACCTGAAGCATTTAACTGCAGTAATGAGGAGGTTGCAGCAAGAGAAGTTGTTGATCAATCTAAAGAAATCGTCTTTCATGAAGACAAAACTCATTTATTTGGGGTTTGTAATCTCTACAAATGAGTTAAAAATGGATCCTGAAAAGGTAAGAGCGATCAAAGATTGGCCATCACGGAAGAGTAATTTTGAAGTCAAAAGTTTTCATGGACTTGCTAGTTTTTACAGGAAGTTCATTAGAAATTTCAGCGGGATATGTGCACCAATGATGGACACAGTCAAGAAAAGATATACATCTTTTCATTAGACAGAAGAAGCGGAAAAAATTTTCAAGTTGCTGAAATTAAGATAATTGAGCAGCCAGTTCTAGTTCTGCCAGATTTCAGCAAAACATTTCAACTTAAGTGTGATGCAAGTGGGTTTTCAATTGGAGTAGTCTTAAGTCAAGACAATAGGTTGATTGCATACTTCAGTGAAAAACTAAATGATGAAAAGCTGAAATATTCAACGTATGACAAGGAATTTTATGCAGTCATACAAACCCTAAAAAAATGGAGGCATTACTTGGTTCCGAAAGATTTTGTATTGTATAGAGATAACCATGATTTACAATTCATAACTCGATAGGACAAATTGAACCAGAAGCATGCAAAATGGGTTGAATACATGAATAATTTTACCTTTGTTATAAAGCATATTTCTAGAATTGCTAACAAAGTTGTTGATGCTTTGACCAGGAAATGTTTGACTCTACAAGAGTTCATAGTAAAGACCTTAGGTTTTGATAACCTCTAGGAAATGTACAGAAATGATGCATATTTTAAAGAGGCTTGTGAAGGGTGTGAGAATCCAGTTCTCAGGGATAGAAGCCAATGGACTGAATACTTCGTTTAGGATGGACTACTGTTCAGGGGTAATCAATTGTGTATACCGAAATTCTCTATGAGAGAGAACCTCTTGAAGGAAAAACATAGTGGAGGATTGACTGGACGTTTCGTCCATGATAAGACTTTTGGACAATTGAATAGCTCATACTATTAGCCGGGAATGAGAAAATATGTCAAGCAATTCATGAATAGGTGAAGAATTTGCCAGCATGCAAAGGGGAAGAGACAAAATATAGGGTTCTATCAACTGTTGCTAGTACCAGAGAGGTCGTGGGACACGGTAAGAATGTATTTTTTGTTAGGATTGCCAAGGATGCAATGGGGTTGTGATTCCATCTTCATGGTAGTCGATAGATTCTCTAAAATGGCACATTTTATACCATGTTAGAAAACCAGTGACACAACACATATTGCCAATCTATTTTTCAAAGAAGTTGTTAGACTTCATGGTTTACCCAAGAGTATTGTTTCAGATCGAGATACCAAATTTGTTGGTCATTTGTGGAGGACCCTATGGAAGAAGTTGGGAACAAATTTATCTTTTAGCTCAACATACCATCCTCAGACAGATGGACAGACTAAGGCATTGAATAGAATTTTAGGATATCTGTTGAGGAGTTTGGTGGCTGAACACCATAGCCAGTGGGACCAGATTCTACCACAAGCGGAATTTTTATATAACGATTCACCCTACAGGAGTACAGGACAAAGCCCATTCCAGATAATGTATGGAATTCAACTGAGGGGAGTATCTGAGTTGAAAGAATTAGAGCGGAACAAATTTAGGAGTGCTAGCGCAGAGGATTTTGCAGCAAAACTATAGGAGCTCCACAGTGAAATAAAAAAAGCGATTAGAAAATTCCAACTAGGAATACAAGCGCAAAGCAGATCAGCACAAGAGAGAGCTTCAGTTTGAACTTGGAGATTTGGTTCTGGCGCATCTCAGAAGAGAAAGGTCCCCAAGGGGAACCTACAATAAACTAAAGATAAAGAAAATTGGGCCATGTACAATCTTAAGAAAGTTTGAGGCAAATGATTATGAGATAGAATTGCCAGATAATGTGGGAATCTTGCCCATATTTAACATAGAAGATATGTATCCTTACATAACAGATGAAACAAAGTAATCATAATATCAAAAGGAAGTCGAATGGGTCAAACAGATGCCTGTAGATGAAAAGTTGCAGATGGAAATGATTATTGATCAGAGAGTTGGTAAGAAGACCCGAAAGAAGACATATTTTGAATACTTGGTGAAATGGAAGGGACAACCGATTGAAGATGCTAGTTGGGAAAGTGAAGGAGACATCCAAAAACATGGACAGACAGTGCAGGAGCTCATGAACAGGAGTTCATGAAAATTTTCAGCCAAGGGAGTATGATGCAGGAGCATCGTGAAATGCACCATCACACATTTTGAAGAATGTTTTGAATTTGAATGAAAGGAGCATTTATGTAATAGCTAGGGAGATGTATTTGCATTTATGTTTTGGAGATTGTAACACAGATCATGGACATTTCTCTCATCTGTTTGATATGGAGGCATTTATTTGTATTGAATGTAAAGTAGGTAGCTTTTAATCCTGATTAGATAGCTAGAACTGTAGGAGGGAAAACGGGTAAAAAGACACCCTCGCTTGTATTAGAGGAACCTTTTTTTTTTCAAGTTGCAAGAATAGCCAAGCAGAGAGGGAAATCCTGAGATGGTAAATTGTATAAGAAGATATTTTTTAGAACTTATGTACAGAATCCTTTGGATTAATATAAGAAAGATTTGATCCAAGTTCTGTGTGTTGTGATGAATACTGTGTATATATTTTAAATGGTAGGTTACGATTTTCTTACATTTTCTCTGTTATGAATTTGGTTTAATGATGTGTGTATGTTCATGATTCTATGATGAATGTATGAAACCTGTGAAAGAAGAAGTATGAGTTTCAATTGCTTCTTTTCCTGAGAACTCTTGCAAAGAGTGCAGAGGAGAGTCTGCATAGAGTGCGTTGACAAGGATCTGAGTTTTATCTCATAAAGCTCATGAGGGAGAACATTGTTCTTATACCAGTAGAAGTGATATTGAAGCAAAGAGCCATGCAAGGAGTGCGCAGGATGAAGGGGGAATCAAAATTCTTCAGTCCCACAGAGTGGTTGGAGAAAATCTATTGTGAAGAAGTGCACAGAGCTAACATTGTGTATAACTGAAGGTTATCGCAGAAACATGCTAAGTATGCACGTAGGGATTCTTTGAATCTGGAAGCCAACAAATAAATCTAATATCATGAGGTAGAGCCTTTGAATAGCTCAAAGGGAAGAGAAGATCAAGGTCACATGAAGCTCTAAGGGAAAACGGATTAACGACGGGGAGAATTTCTGGAGGATCGTCAAACCCTGAATGAACGGTGGAGAAATTCGAGGGAGAATTCCTAATTCACCGAGAGCCCTTTGATCAAGAAAATATGCAAGGGATATAGTGACAGGAGTCACTTAATGTATGGAAGCTCAGGAGTGATAGAGGTCATGGATCGAAATATGATCTAGGTCGTTGATTCATTTTGGGATTTTGGGGATCGCAAGTCGAGAGGACAAGGCTTAGAATTGGTTTCCCAATCCCCGAACCGCGAAAGTTGAGGAGCCATTAGGACCATTAGATCCCACGCATCATGGTTCGTTGATTTTGGTCAGACGAAATTTGGGTTTCGACCACTGGAATCACGAGAGGAGGCTTCTCTAGGCTCTCAATGAATAATTGTTGACTTAATATGGATCGTTGGTTGGTGGGGGATTTGGACCGTAGATCTGGGTCATTAGATTTCATATTTCAAGGATTTAGAAGGGAAGGAGTGGCTATTCCCTGAATCCCCAAGTTGCGAAAGTCAAAATGCTTGGTATACTGGGACCAGTTCCTATGGGAAGGTCATGTGGAGTGCATAGGAGCGAGGGCTATCCTTTGGTAGGCCCTTGTCAAGTTTTGGATTTCGAGTATTAGAGTGTTGGGGTGCTTCATACCAACATCCCCGAAATAGAGAAGTGCGAAGTGCCGATAGAGTTGACATGAGGTCACATTGTGTGGTCGTGTGGGGAGGAGACCACACCTAGCACTAGTTCGTGTAGGCAGGGTTTGACAAAGGACATATGGTTGCATTGTAAGAGAGGGTTTCGATAGTGGACCTGAAAAACCATTTATGTTCAGGGGGAGTGGAAGATCCGAAGACTAGGAGGTCAGCGGGCTCTGCTGAGGTGGGGTCTGTGTCAAGGTGTGTGTGACCATGACAATCCATCCATTATCCCTGTGTTGGCCTTTGTCCTTGCTCGTTGTGTAACCAACTTTTCTCTTCACCGTACCTATTCATGGAAGGGGTGTGATCCGATTGGTGTGTGGTAACAACTTTTTTCCTACGTCACGCCCGGCCTGGTGAGTTCCTTTTGTACTTTCCCCTGCCTTAACCTTGCACTTATTTCTATTGATGTGACCTTTAGGTCGTACCTCCTGTTGTGATACTTATATGTTTAGTATAATGCACTCATTAATTATCAATCCAAGATTCGTAATCAACAGAGTTACAAGACACCAGTAAGAAAGGTAATTCTAATGTCATGAGCATAGAGCTATTCTAAATTATGTACGCTGGAAACAAAACAAAATAGCAAATTGAAATGCACTTGGTTGTCTTTCAAAAAGAGGCTATCTACTCCATTATGGAACATGGAAGTATGAGATGGAGTTGGTTTGATATATCAACTCTACTATCCGACCCATAAAACTAACTATGCAATCCACACTTCTGAAAGGGAAATCGCACATCAATCATCAAGACATAGCATGGGTAGTTCAACAGTCAATATACTGAGTATGATGTGGTTCACAATGTGTTGTTGTGAACTTCACTAGTTCTCCTTCAGATATGTCTAACTACTGCTACCAACATTCATGTCTATGAAGCAAAATCAAATTCGTAAAAATAGAGCATATGCAAAAACATAGCAAGTAAAGATCTCTAAGCAATCGTATAATGAAAATCCTATTCTAAGTTGTATTGCTATCATCTGAGAGAATTAAAGCTTCAGCTAATTTAACATTTACACTATTAAAAACAAATGTTAATACTAATCTATGAAGATGCTGACCTTTGTTGGGAAGTGGGCCCTTGCCGCTTCAACAGGTCAGCGACTGGAGTCTACAATAAGCTTGCTTTCAACCCACACATTATTCTTATTCAAATTTCAAACATAGAATCAAACTTATGTTAACAACTCCACTCACATTTAATCATAGGCAATCAAGACATGGAGATAAATGATGTCTTTCTATTAATCTTCACTCAGAATATGTTCTGCAATATAACACGTTGCTTCACATGCTGTAATATTCTAACTCTCTCCACACACTTCCACCATCCTTGCCAYGGMTATTTAAYAGTSTTAGTCGTGAAACACAAGGAGGTGAAATGATTTGCAAAWCAGTCAATTGTTAATTTTAATTATTCGGTTACATCTTTTAGCTTCATCCTCATGACACAAAGTGCATGAGGATGAGGCAATCAACAAACTATTCTAACATAGCCTTGCTAAAGAAAATAAACATCCAAAAATTGTCTTGGGCGTGATTTGGACTAAACTTGGTACATTCGGCTCTCTATATTGGTACCGGATCACAACAGGTAGATGGTACCGGATCATGACATTGCACAGATGGTGGTACCAGATCATGACAGTGTGCAAATGGTGGTACCAGATCATGACAGTCCACGACCATTGGTACCGGATCGCAATAGGTGAGATTCAGTACTGAATGTGCTTGGTACTGGATTCGGACAATGGCAGTCTTCATGCACAAGTACCGGATAGTTGAGCTGGTATAGGAAGGCTGGATTTATCTAGAGGTCAAAGATTATACATGGAAAATTGAAGCATTAGTACATGAAATGTTTAATTTCCTAGCTCAATAAACCACAAAATGCATGAATTAATCACACTTTACCTTATGACCTTATCAATGGCTAATGGTAGCATTCTTATTATGCTCCCAAGCTTAGGTAAGCCAAAAAGGTATAGATGAGGAGTATAATAGGGTAATCGGGATGTTAATTTCGGGTCTCAACACCTCCATTTGGTGTGTGTTAAGATCCCTCATTGTCACTTGTAATTGGGTGTTGGCCATGAATATTATGCATGGATTCGTCGTGCCCTCCTATTGGCCTAGCATCACTTTTCTTGATGTGACCTTCCATACTTAATCTTATGTTCCTATGGGTGGCTTTGTTCAACTCCCGAAAGTCTACACATATCCTCCACTTGCAATTCTTCTTTTACATTATCTCTAAGGGATGAATTCATCCTTCGCTGAGGCTATCTAACTGGTCTGATTTGGTCATTAGTGTAGATATGATGTGTGCATGTGTCAGGGTGATTGCCTTTCATGTCTGCATAATCCCATGTAAAGGAATCAAATTGTCTTTGAAGCATTTCAATTCCTTGTGTCTTTTGTTCTGGTTCCAAACTAGAGTTGATATATGTTTTCTTGGACTAATCTCAACAAGTTCAGTAGTTTGTTCCTTCTTTGAGGGGGCTGGTGATAAGGTATATAATTGAGTGATATCAAGGTGCCAGGTTTGTTGAAATTCGGAACTAAAAATATGTGACAATTTTGCAAAAGACCTTGGGTATTCAATGCAATTTGTATCAGCCAAAAATAAATGTAAGACTTGTTCATCTGATTGCTCTTGTATTCCTCTGACTTGTTCAAGTCTTAATAGGGGTCTGATGCAATCTTGATCTCCATAAGGGTTTTCTAACCAAACAGGTATTTCCTGTGCCGGTTGGGCAAGAGGGAAGAGAACAAGTTTTTGGCTATGTGTGCCATTGGATATAGTCATCTCACTAGACCGACGACTGATAAAGGCTTCTGTCATGGCTAGCCAAGGGCTGCCAAGAACCACAAGGTGTCTTGGTTTGGAGAATGATTTAGAATAGATGACTAAAAATTCTACTGGATATTCCCAAGAAGCTAGAGTGACTATGACATCAACTAGACTTCATGTAGGGTTGATGACTGACTTATCTACCAACTCTATCATGGTTTGGGTTGGTCTTAACTAGTTGATTTGGAGTTTTTGCATAGTTTCAAAAGGCATTACATTAATTGTTGCACCCAAATCAATGAGTGTGTTTGGTAGAGAAATACCATTAATTTCAATAGTGACTACTAGGTTTCCAGGGCATTATATCTGTATGGCATTTCATAAATAAATTCAGATAATTGTCCCACCACCTGAACAAGGGGAGGTTCCTTCTTCTTCGTTCCTAGTTTCTTAATGCAAAGATCCCTTATTATTTTGGCATATATAGGGATATCCTTAATGGATTGCAGTAGAGGTATTTTTATACATACATTTTGTAATTCATCTTCTATATCTCTGTGTAAGGGCAGTTTTCGAAAGGTTTGATGCCTGTGATTTCTCCTGTTGTTGTTGTGCTTTTAATGCTTCGACTGAGACCTTCCATAATCAAGATGAACAAGAAGGCGGATAGAGGGTATCATTGTTTGATTCCCCTAGTAGTCCAGAAGGGCTTGTTTGGGGCTCCATTTATCATGAGTGAGAAACTTGTCGTTGAGACTAGGCTGATAATCTAGTTGATCTAGTGTTGGGAAAAACCAAAAGCTTCCAGAGTCTTAACCATGTAGTGCTAGTTGATTTTGTCATAGGATTTTGCTAGGTCTAGTTGTATTATCATCCCCCCTCTCCTCTAGATTCTCAAGGTGTGAATTGTCTCATGAGCACGGATGATGTTGTCCATGATTTGTCGACCTTCCACAAAACCTGCCTGTTCTTGGGAAATCAGTGTGGGTAGGAGGGGTTTCAATCTATTGGCTATGACTTTAGAGATTATCTTGTAAACCATATTTCATAATGTTATGGGTCTGTATTGGTCAGGGATTCTTGCTTCATGTTCTTTGGGGATTAGAGTAATCATTGTGGAATTTAACTCTTTTAGGATGGAGGTCGACGGCCTAGAGTCCTCCACCACCCTATACACATCATGTTTGACCACTTCCCAATATGATTTGAATAATTCCACTGTGAAACCATTTGGGCCTGGGGCTTTCCTGTTGGGCATCTCCTGGATTACTTGATCAATTTCCTCCTTAGCTATGGGTTTGTTTAGGTTGTTATTATGTTCCTCAGTGATTAGTCCGGGGATGTACTTCGTAATCCTCTGAATGGCCTTTGATCGGTATTTGTTGGGTTTCTTGGCTATCCCATGGAAGTGGCTTACCAAATTATTCTCTATCTCCTTGTGGGATTCTCACTCGATCCCATCCTGATCCTTAATTTTCAGGATTTTGTTGTGGGTTCTTCTGGCAATGGTTGTTCTATGGAAAAACTTGGTGTTCCTCTCTCCTTCCTTTAGCCCTCTGATTCAGGATTTTTGGCGCCATATAATTTCTTCCTGCTAGCATCTTCCTTCCCATTCCTGGGTCATTTGGATCTCTTCCTTTTTTTGTTCCTCTATGCAGCCCTCTGCTATGCACACTTCCTAGAGTTTTCTCATTTTGTCTTCAATATTTTCCTTCTCTTGGTTTATGTTGCCAAAGATTTCCTTGTTCCACTCCCTAAGCTTATATTTGATGTACTTTAGTTTCTTATAGAGTTTGAACATCCATGTACCTTGCTCCGATTGTTCCTCCCGCCACCACTGGTTGATGTTCTCCTTGAAGGTGGGATGCTCAATCCAAAATTTCTCAAATCTGAACTGTTTATTCTTTGGGGTGGTTGGGAGGTCTACTTCCAATTGGACTGGCCAGTGATCAGAACCTCCATAGGGAATGATGTTGAAATCTAAAGTTAACCCTGTTGGCAGCAGATTCACATTTTTAGACTGTCCTTATAAGCTGCCTACACCAGTGTTTTGCAAACTTTGATTTCGTCTCAATCTTTTCAATAAAATGACACTACTGTTTTATATGCGTTTGCACACTTACCTTGGTTCTCATTTTCATGACTGCAAGCGTGAAAACGCTGGTTTTCGAAGTTATATTAAAAACGTCACTAGATTGTTCTGATCACTCTTGTTTATATGCTCATCGTGTTTTCCAATTTATTTACCGTTACACAATTGACAAGATTCGAAGATCATTATTCTTTTGGCATTCTTATTTGGTATGATTTTGTTTCATTGCTTTGGTTTTGAAACTAAAACTATGGCTCGCGCAAACATTTGGTCCACTTACCATATATTCATTGGTTGATTAAATGGCATAAATTTTTAATACATATGCATAGTAATTTGAATAAGTTATATGCGTCGGCGTTTGTACTATGGTTAATGACTGTTCTACATGGGCCAAAATAGTTCCACCACCTTCGCACGTTCTTTCATAAATGTTTCCCCCTATCCTGGGTCACCCCTAGTGTTTTCAGGTAAGACTATGAGCATTCTGACCTTGCGTATGCTATGTTCAAACCCTAGCCCCAGCACCTTGCTCACCGTGTGCTTCTGTCTATGGCACCGGTGGTGCGCATAGAGCCGAACGGTAACCAAGCTCTGTTGTTATTTGATAACACCCATAAGGATTTGGAAGATAATGGGTGGCTCATGTTTATACAGAGGTTCGAGGGTTTCAATCTTCTTGTGGCACAACAATTCACCCTTACCTTTGATGGGTGTAGGGCAAAAGTAGGTGACATTCAACTTGAACTCAATGAAGAATTCATAATCTCTTCTATAAGATTGTCGGCCACAGGGGAAAGATGGTTCAAAAACTCCAAAGTTGATGAGGTGTCGTGGCCATTTCTATTTATATCATGAAAGGTTACATCCTGTGACAAAGGTATGACTATTTCCACCCTTAAACCTAAGTGGCATGATCTTTTGATAATGGTTAAACAATTCGTGACCTGTGAAGGTCGGTATGGATTGGTTTTTCTTTATCACCTCCGATTGTTGATGAATTTCATGGGTTATCCTTTGAACATGCCACATTACTTCTTGCATAGTCTTTACAAGATGGCTAAGAGGTTCAAACGCGAGAAGGCTGATAGAAGCTTGTTTCACCATGGTTTGATTAAACTCATCATCGTCCACCATTTAAACCTTAATAGCGATAATTGGCAAGATTTTCTATCCTGAAATGGCTTTGTTGATTCAGAGTCTGTCAAAATCGACAAGCCTGTAGTCAGTGAGACTATCGTCGGACCACCCGTAACATTTCATATCCTCCTACCCACTGCAAAACCCTCGGTCTTCCCTCACATCGACCTACCCGATACCCTAACCAACCCGTGCACAGAAGAGAAGACTGAGGCTGTTAAGAATCCTGTGAGTAAGAGAGTCAAGGGAAATCCTATTGTCGATAGCAAAGGTAAAAAAAATGCTCGATTGATATTGAGACTTGCCCGGAATAAACCTAAGCCAAACATCGACCAAAAGCCCATAGTTCTGAGCGAGGACTCGGACTCTGATATTGAGCGTTTCCTGGCTGAAGAGTATCCCTATTCCCATGGCCTATGCTCCGAGCAACCCTATGACTATGTATCTAATTTCCCCCCATGCCTAAAGAAAAATCCTAACTACCTAGGAATCAGGCTACATAATGAAACCCCTGGTGACTTAAACAAACCCGAGACTGTTATGTCAAAACCCGAACAGACATCATGCATCCAATGCAGTGTGTGGATAGAACGTTACTATGCTGACGTCCCCTTATTGCAATCAAAGATCAAATCTTTAGAGAACCAAGTTACAGTGTTGTCGAGAGAAAGGGACAGGCTTCAAGCTAATGACAAGAAACATAAAACCACTGGTTTGATCGTCTTTAGGAATGTTGAATCGGAAATAGGCTTCATCAATTCCAAATTATCATGACCGAGTTGTTTTCTGATTATCCAGGTATGGATTTCAATATCAATTTCATTTTATGAATTGTTTGGATTAATATAATGAATTGGGTTTTGGGTTTCAATTAGCTCTCTTCATTATTCGAAATGATTTTTTCATAGTTTGATTATCAAAAACGATTATGTTGTGGATCCTGTACAGTAGATTCATTTTACTAAATTCGAATATGGTTATGATTTGGTTATGCGATTTTATCGTGCCCAGTTTAGTATAGGCGATTCATTGGTTTTTTATTCGGTTTGGTTTGTTTTTGAATCAATTCTGTTTGATAGTTGATTTGGTTTGATTTCGATTAGTTTCATTTGTTCCTAATAAACTCAAAACAACATTGTTGACTTCAATTAGCTAGGAACGATTCTGTTTTGTATTAAATTAATATTATCGTTTGGGTTTTGGTTACATTCGACCTGTGCAAAAGATCTATTCGCTAAAATCGTGGAGTTGTGTTGATTCATAACGACTGTGTCAAACACAAACTATTTCGATTCGTTTTGATTTGATTGTTGCATGTCTTGAGTTAGCACGCTTGCCTGTATTGAGTTGGATTGGTATTAAAAATAGATTTGATGCTGCTCTGTTGCTTTTGATTTTCAAAAAAGATTTTGTCTCTGTTGAATTCATATGAAAAACTCGGCTAATAGTTCATTTTGAAATTGATTCAATTGAATGTCAATCAATTTTGTTCGCTTCCAATTGGCAATAAAAAATGTTTGACGAATCCCACATACATTATTATCAGTCGGTTAATTCAATTACGATTTCATTTGTTTCGATTTACATACAAGTTTTGATTTGATTTGTAAATAAGCATGGATCGTTTGTTTATTTTTAATTTAGTGCTATCAATTTGAAAAATGATCTTGTTGATTTCGTTTGGATTCGAAAATGACTTTGTCAATGAAGAAGGCGACATAAATTATTGCATGGAAAATTCTATTGGTGTTGATTTCAATTGGTTCATGAAAATGATTTCATTGTTGTCTAATTATCCAATACGATTCTGTTACCCGAAATTATGATAACACATTGAATAGAGTACATCTATCTCGGTAATCATTCTATTGATCACAGTCTTGTTCGCTCTCAAATTAGGATAACAATATCGACTTGAATGATTAGTTTGGTCTCTAATTAACAATCAAATATTGGTTTAATAGTTTGAATTTAATTCTTTGAGATTTGAATTGGCTTTAAAAACGATTATGTGTTAAATTTAGACCAGCTACAAAATCGCAAGATTTTGTAGCTAGTCTTAGGAATTAGATTTTTATCAATAAGATATCCTCTAATCTTGTCTATTTTTGTCCTCTTTCAGGTGTATACGAATTTACAATGAGCTATTGGGCATGATATGACAGTTTTAGGAGATACTTTGGATTTGATTTTGTCTTAGGTTGTTAGCTTGAGTCAGAACTTGGGATATTTTCCCAGATTTGTGTAAACTATTTTGATAATTCCCACATGAATGTTTTACCCTGTGGGAGGTCTTTAAATACTTGTTATTTTTTGTAAACAAGGATCATCATCACTGTGGAGAGGACCAGAATATGGATTTATGATTCAGACTGAGACGAAAGTTGATGTCTTGTAACAGCGTTCGCTTTCAACATATCAGACTTTTGTTTCAAGTTTTTGCATATCAGTTGGCAATTAATTATCAACTACTTTATCTATCATAATTCTTTGCATGTTGATGTGATTTGATTTATATGTTGTCTATATCTGATCTCTCCTATTTTTAAAATACAACAATTACTTTGTTTCAATTAATGAATTACAGATTTCTCTTCTTCGTTAATTGAATAATTTTGTATAGATCTTTGCATGTAGATTTATCTAACTGTGAAGATTTATAAATCATAAGATTGCTGTAAATTTTTACGTCTTGTTTGTCCTGTAATTATATTTGAAGAGCACAACAGCTTCTAGTTTACAAGGGGCTCATGGATAATCCGGTGCAGGTTTCCTCCCTCTGATCAGCTAAGACAATCATTGCATACAGGACAAACCTGGAGCGTTTCTTCAGGTCAGCGTGTTATTTGTTATTTAATAGTTAATTAGTTAGTATAATATAAGTAGTTTAGATAAATATATTAGTTTATACTCTTAGTTAGAATTTTCATTTTAGTTGTTTATCTTAGATAGTTTTTCAGTTTATTTCTCTTTCATAAAAATTATATAAAAAAAAAAAAACAATAGTTTCACCGTCTTAGGATAGATTACAAATGAGTTTTGTAGGTTTTCATTCAAATCTGTAATTTGTAAATATTGTATATTTGTAATTAAATTTGACTCTGTTAGTAAGTGAACATTTGGTTTTATAGAATTATAGTTGTGTAGTATTAGTTAGTAAATTGTATATATTAATAGTTTAGATTTGTTTATTAGTTTGTTTTAATTGTTGTTTTTATTTAGATTAGTTAGTTTAGAGTAGTTTTCTTTTGTTTCCTTAGGACTTAGATCAGCTAACGGAGCTGCTAAACCCGTCAGGGTGGGTTATCCCAAACGGCTTGGGTTATTTAGACAACCCCGGACCAGATCCACTCTTCCAGTTGACGGATGGTCAATTTTGCCCGTCAACAAATGGTGCTAGAAGGAGGCCCTGAAATTAATTAATGGCATGAGGCGGTCATAAGACTCCTCCACCACCTAATCCCTCACCTATAGTGAAAAGAAGGCATTTGAACGATAAAATTCCCCCTCAAAAAACAACCATATCAAACGACGATCCATGGATCACAGTTGAGCCAAAAACCCCAAATCCTACAGGTGGTGACATACAATAGATTGTCCGTCAATCTCTCATAAGAACTCATAGTGCCTTAGCCCGTTTGAGGCAACCAAATCGACCTTTGGACCAAACTTTAGATTTCTATGATATCAGAGAACAAGTCGGAGGCACTAACCTCACTGTGAACCCTACAGATCCAATCCTCACTCCTGTTGTAGGGGGATCTGGAATACCTCCCTCACCACCTCCATCATCTCCTTCCTCTTCTGGAGGAGATTCTTCTGACGAAGGCAATTCCCCTTCTCAGCCTTCCACACCGACTACACCAATGGCCAACCAGAACAAACATGCTAGACCTTGGCTTGACCAGGATGCAGTAGTTGTACCTGGAGCACAACATCCCTTACCCAAACATCCGGAGAAGTGCCTTCCCAAGTTTGACCCTGAATCAAAACAGATCGCAGAAGATCACATTAAAAAGTTTATGTTAGCCATAAGACTTTGCAATGTTGAGCATGAAGACATAGTTTGTAGGTTGTTCCCCTATACTTTTGAGGGAAATGCATCTACATGGTACTTTTCCCAACAACCCCATACCATCGTGTCCAGGGAAAAGTTCGAGTCATGCCTTTTGGAAAAGTTCAGAGACGGTAAGCCTCCAAAAGTCCTAGTCATGGATCTTTCTAACTTAAGAAAGAACCCTGAAGAGAAAGTTAAAGACTTCAATCAAAGATTCTTAACACTTAAGAACCGAATCCCTGTGGATTCCATGCCTGCCGAGAATCTTATAATAGCATACTATACTAAAGCCTTGCATCAAAGTATAGCTATTTGGGTTAAAAAATCCAAGAAAGCCACGTTGTTAGAAGCCTTCGAGGAGGCTAGCCAGATTGAAAAGGACATACTTAGTCTAAAAGACTCTACTAGCAACGAAACAGAAACTAGTTCATCTTCCAAAAAGAAGATCGAGATCCTCCCTAGACCTACTCAAAGTAAAACACAACCTGAAACCTCTGATTTAGAAAACTTAACTAAAGTCGTTCAAAAACTGTCAAATCAAGTTATATATTTAAAAAAGACGACCGAAGAAGCTTCCTCGAGCAAAGGGGCTTACAAACCCCCGTTCAGGAAACCTTTTCCCACCAACCGACCTAATTCAAACACCAAGGGTCTTAATCTAGAAAGTCTACAATACACCCTTCAAACAATTCTAGAAGCCCAGGATAACTTGATGCCTCCTGAGATTCCTGAGGAGGTAGTTGAACAAGAGACAGCTCAAGAAGAAGAGTCTTATCCAAACATTTTTGGACACTTCTCGGATAGCATCTTTCAAGCTAACTTCGAGATAATGCATCCCTATAACACCAAGAGTAAGACAACAAATAAACCTTCTACCAAAAATACTACGACTTCCCCTCCAAAACAATCTAAACCAGCTGAGACTAAACAGAGTCAGGTGAAACCCAACTTAGATTATGATTTAGTTGAAGATCTTAAAAAGTTGAGGGCTAACATTTATGTTTATGAGTTATTGAAATTTCCATTTTTGCTACAAAAATTTTTACAGAATATCTCAGAGAATGGCAAAAATGGTAATTCAAGCAATAACAAGGTTGTGCAGAATAAAGTTCCTCAGAAGAATTCCACTAAAAACAATCCTGATCCTCAAGATAAAGGGAGCCTTCCTGTAAATAATGTAAATAATGTAGATAAAGTAGCCTTAGAAACTGCGAGTAAAAAGCCACAAGCTACCACCCTTATTACTCGCAAAAATGTACCTCCGTTTTTGTTAACTTTTGAAATCTTTAATAGAAACATGCACAATTGTATGGTAGACTCAAGAGAATCATCCAATGTGATGCCATGGTCTGTATGCCAGAAGATTAACGCCGAAGTTGAACCATCCACTTTAAAAATCATACAACTTGATCGAACCAGTGTTAAAGCTATAGGCGAATTAAGAAATGCGCTGATAAGACTGTCCTCTAACCCCAAGGTTCATCAAGTTATTGATATTATTGTTGTGGATATTCCAGAAGTGTATGGTCTGTTTTTAAGTAGGGACTGGTCGGAGCATCTACACGGCTATTTCGCGACAGATTGGTCTCACCTGTGGCTTCCAGAAAACGACAAGCCCAACAAGATCAAGGTAAATCGTGAACGCTACCTCAAGTTCACGGTCACGGATTTGAATGACCCAAATGAACCATTTACACCTTCTGCTGATTCACCCGAAGTACAAGGGATGGACACCTTTTTCGGCAATTTCATGGCCGAGGCTTCAGTTGTCACCAACCCAAAACAACAGTCCAAGATTGTGGCATATGTGCAGCCAGCAGCTCCTACACAATGGTCTCATGCACTCGATAAAAATAAAATTTGGTCTCTTTATTTTGACGAGTCAAAGTCTAAAGAAGGAGCTGGTGCAGGCTGCGTTATCATTGACCTGGCAGGTAACAAGACATTGATTGCATGTAGGCTTGAGTTTGAATGTACTAATAACACTACAAAATATGAGGCTTTACTGCAAGGTCTCAGAAAAGATTTAGATATGAACATTCAAAACTTGACTGTATTTGGCGACTCCGAAATCGTGGTTAGATAGGTAAGAGATTCTATCCATTGTCTATATCCGCATCTTAAAAGCTACCAATATGAGGTATGGAATTTAATGAATAAATTTTCTTCTTTCAATATAAATTCTATTCCTAGATTGAATAATTCCGAAGCAGATCTATTAGCTAATGTAGCTTCCAAACTTTTTCCTGCAGAAGGATTATCCCCATATGAATTCTCTGTCGAATTGTTGTTTAGGCCATCCGTTCCAGACAACATCACGAACTGGAGAGTCTTCGACGATGATTAGAAGATTATTATCTTCCTACACATGGAAGAAACCTTTCAAGGCGCGGTGATAGATGAACGCACTCACGATGACAATTTGCGTGATTTCACGATAATACTAGATCCGAGAACTCCTGAATCGTCATCGGATATGGTAAATTCGATCCCTAAATCTGTAGTTAGATTAGAGAAATTTTACGATCTTCAAGATAAATTTAAAAAGCCGGTCAACTGTAAAACCAATAGTTCTGTGTTATCATATGAAAAAGTAAACTTAGGAACTAATGACAATCCACAGTGCATTAATTTAGGGTTGGGGTATTCTCAACAAGAAAAAGTTGCATTTATTAAATTGTTCAAAGAATTTAAAGATGTCTTTGCATGGACGTATGATGACCTTAAAACTTTCAACCCTAACATCATACAACATGTCATTCCTATGAAACCCCAAACCTTACCCTTTCAACAAAAATTGAGAAAAATGCACCCTAAGCTCGAACCGACCGTTAAAAAAGAATTGAATAAACTCCTAAATGCTAAGATAATTTTTCCAGTTAGGCACACCCAATGGGTTTCTAACCTTGTCCCTGTCTGGAAGAAAAGTGGGGAAATCTGACTATGTGTCGATTTCCGAAACCTTAACAGAGCGTCTGATAAGGACAACTATCCTGTCCCACCCATGGAACAGATCCTTCAACAGGTATCTGGTTCTGAGAGGCTATCCTTATTGGATGGTTTCTCAGGGTACAACCAAGTCCTGATGTCTACTCCATACCAACTTAAAACTACCTTCTGCACTCCATGGGGCACCTACGCTTATCGAAAAATTCCCTTTGGATTGATTAATGCTGGTGCCATTTTCCAGAGAGCAATGGACATTTCTTTTCAAGGCCTAATCAATCAGTCTGTCGTAGTTTACTTAGATGATATGACTGTATTTTCTAAAAACAAAACCGATCATCTAGCTCATTTACGAGCCGTTCTACAACAATGTCATAAATACGACATTTCCTTGAATCCTAAAAAATCCATTTTTGCTGTAGAACAGGGTAAACTCTTGGGATTTATTGTGTCGATCGAAGGGATGATTATCGACCCCGAAAGGACTCAATTCATCGCGAAACTTCCCCCTCCTACATCCAAAAAATCTATTCATTCTTTCTTAGTCCAGCTTAACTTCGTGAGGAGATTCATCCCCAGTTTCTCCGAAATGGTCAGGCCTTTACAAAATTTAATTAAGAAAGACACCCAATATCACTGGGGACCCCTAGAAAATCAAGCTTTTAATGCAATAAAGAAGGCCATAATAGACGCTCCTTCTCTCATGAGCCTCGACTTTTCTCAAGACTGTACACTCTACACTTTTGCTTCTGACCATTCCTACGTCGTCGTCCTAACACAAAAGAATGTCGAAAACAATGAAGTACCCATTGCCTTTATGAGCTTTGCTTTCAAAGGCGTTGAACTTAATTACTCGGCGATAGACCATCAAGCCTACGCTATTTTCAAAGCAGTCGAGCACTTCCGGTCCTATCTTTTGAGATCCAGGATGAAGGTCATTATTCCTTACCCAGTCGTCAGGAACCTGTTAGTGCAGAAAGAACTAGGAGAAAAGAGGGCTAACTGGGTCACCTCCGTGCATGAGTATGACATAGAAATTACCCCAGGACAGATAGTGAGAGGCCAAGGGTTATGCAAGTTAGTTGTTGATTCAGGGACAGGACAATAAGAAGAAAGTGATACGTCAAACCTAGGACAACATGATCAAAATGCAATCTATTGCGCACAAAACTCTGTTAGTTCATGGTTTGACGATATAAAATTCTGTCTTGAACATGGGTCGCCCCCCCGTCACCTGGATCCCACTAAAAGAAGAGCGTTAAGATTAAAGTTTGCCTCCTTTCATTTGGTTAATGGTATACTGTTTCATCAAAATTTTGATGGCGTACTGATGCGCTGTCTTGAGAAGGACGAAGCAGAAAAAGTCTTACTAGAGTTGCACGCGGGAGAAGCTGGTGGTCATTTTGGTGGTGACACCACTGCCCATAAAGTTTTAAGAGCCAGTTATTACTGGCCCATGCTTTTTACAGATGCCCATGCCTTGTTTCGTAAGTGTACCATTTGCCAGAAAGCATAAGGGTGGTTACAGAAACCAACCTTTCCTTTGCAGCCCGTTTCAGTAGACTCTCCTTTTCAGCAATGGGGCCTTGATATCATAGGTCCAATCAACCCCCCATCCTCACAACAACATAAGTTTATCATAACAGCCACATATTACTTTACCTGGTGGTCTGAAGCTGCCGCATTAAGAACTTTGAATACCAGTCAGGTAATTGCCTTTTTAAATTCAAATATTATTACTCGTTTTGGTATACCTGATTGTTTAGTATTCGACAACGCTTCTTATTTTTCATCTCTTGAAATGAGCGAGTTATCTTTAGAAAAGGGAATTAAATTGAAGTATTCTGCTAGCTATTACCCCCAGGGCAACGGATTGGCAGAATCAACAAATAAGAATATGATTAAAATCATCAAAAGAATGGTGGCTGAAAATCACAAAAACTGGCACAATGCACTGTTAAACGCATTGTGGGTTGATAGGGTAACACTGAAAGTTGTTGTAGGTAACTCCCCCATTTTTCTCGTTTATGGCAGAGAAGCAATTCTTCCACCACACATTCTTCTTCCTTCACTACAGTTATCACAAAAAATTCAAGAAGAAGATTGTACCCCTTTGGAAAACCGAATTAATGCTCTGATGAAGCTAGAAGAGGTAAGAGCCCAAGCTAAATGTAAGTTAGATCAACATCAACTATAGGTTAAAAGCTGGTTCAATTCTAACTCTGCTTCTGATAGGAATTTCGAAGTAGGTGACCTCGTCTTGAAATGGGACAAATCGCATGAGGGAAAGGGAGAACACATGAAATTTCAAAACTTATGGCTTGGACTGTTTTTAATTGCTGAGAAGTTAGGTCCCAGCTCTTTCTGATTGCAGAATCTAGAGGGGTAGCCTAACACCTATCCGATGAATGGCCAAGCCCTGAAAAGATATTTTGCCTGATGACAACTCTTTGTATATTATGTACATATTTTTCTTTTGTTCGCTTTTCTTTTGCTGTTCTGATTTTGATTTCTCCTTTGCACTTATCAGTTTTTATTTGTGAAATACACATACCTGAATGTTGAACTATTCATACAAAGAAAACAAAAAATTCCTTCACTGAAATGACTGCTAAAAATTGTATAAACATCAATTGTATACTTCTGAAATTTACATCTGTGTTGGAAAAAATTTGTTGTTTGAAATAAGTTAGCTGAGTTCAATCTCTGAGATAAACCTGTCATGATCATCTATTATCTTTTTACACTGTCCCTATTCCTTAAGGGAATGACTCATAAGATGTCTCCCTGCCTTAGGAAGTTGGTTCTGTAAATGAAACATCTATGGATCTTAATAAAGGACAGTTCTAAAAAAAATTCTGACGAGGTCTATAAATATATATATGTTAAAATATCATAATTTTCAGCGTCACCCCGCTCGACTGTATATCTTTAAAAAAAAAAAAATCAATAAAAGTGTTGTGGGAAGTGCTTGTAAACCCGTCGGGATGCTGAACAGGTATGCTGGCAGCGGGTAAATGCATGCATGATGCCAAGAGAACTTCGTCGGGGTACTGAACAAGCCTGCTAGCAGCAAAGCGATGTCGGGTATATGAAAATTTGTAAATAAGAAACCTCTTGACCTCAATTTGTCATTTATTTTGATCTAGAACTTCTTGGCAGGATACGGATATCAGAGTGGGTTAAATGGCAACCCTGTCGAGGCTATAGACGCCTACTGGCAGCAATGGCTCTGTCAACAGTATTGGAGATTTTATCTTTAATATCGTGACTCGCTTGTCTTGAGACTGTTATTAGTTTTCGTCCTTTAAACACTACTGGTATTTGGTTAATGATGATGTTTACATGATTTTATGGTTGTTATTTTTGAGTTAGAATTTTTCTCATTATCCTAATCTGAATTTGTTCTTTGGGAAGAGATAACTTCTTCTACTAGTGTGTCGCCATTGTTGGCAACCAATTCACATTTTTATACTGTCCTTATAAGCTGCCTACACCAGTGTTTTGAAAACTTTGATTTTGTCTCAATCTCTTCAATAAAACGACTCTATTGTTTTATATGTGTTTGCACACTTACCTTGGTCTCGTTTTCACGACTACAAGTGTGAAAACACTGGTTTTTGAAGTCATATTAAAAACGTCACTAGATTGTTATGATCACTCTTGTTTATATGCTCATCGTGTTTTCCAATTTATTTACCGTTACACAATTGACAAGATTCCAAGATCATTATTCTTTTGGCATTCTTATTTGTTAATGAGACTTCATTTACAAGACCGTGGTGATGTTCTTTTGATCGAGTTTATGATTCATTGATAATTGTATTTATATGTTCTTTTATCGATTCACTTAACACATTGGTTTCTTGAAAACAAATTTGTGTTGTGGTAAAATCCTTGGTATAAATCGTCTCATACAACAGATAGTTCATATGGTCAAACCCATGGTATGATTTTGTTTTATTGCTTTGGTTTTGAAACTAAAACTAAGGCTCGTGCAAACGTTTGGTCCACTTACCATATATTCATTGGTTGATTGAATGGCATAAATTTTTAATACATATGCATAGTAATTTGAATAAGTTATATGCCCCGGCGTTTGTACTATGGTTAATGACTGTTCTACATGGGCCGAAATAGCTCCACCACCTTCGCATGTTCTGTCATAAATGTTTCCCCCTATCCTGGGTCACCCCTGGTGTTTTCAGGTAACCCTGTGATCATTCTGCCCCTACGTATGCTATGTTCAAACCATAGGCCCAACACCTTGCTCACTGTGTGCTTCTGTCTATGGCACCGGTGGTGCGTATAGAGCCGAATGGTAACCAAGCTCTGTTGTTATTTGATAACACCTGTAAGCATTTAGAAGATAATGGTTGGCTCGTGTTTATACAGAGGTTAGAGGGTTTCAATCTTTTTGTTGCACAACAATTCGCCCTTACCTTTGATGGGTGTAGGGATAAAGTAGGTGACATTCAACTTGAACTCAATGAAGAATTCATAAGCTCTGCTATAGGATTGTCGGCCACAGGAGAAAGATGGTTCAAAAACTCCAAAGTTGATGAGGTGTCGTGGCCATTTCTATTTATATCAAGAAAGGTTACATCCTGTGATAAAGGTATGCCTATTTCCACCCTTAAACCCAGGTGGCATGATCTTTTGATAATGGTTAAAAAATTCCTGACTTATGAAGGTCGGTATGGATTGGTTTTTCTTTATCACCTGCGGTTGTTGATGAATTTCATGGGTTATCCTTTGAACATGCCACATTACTTCTTACATAGTCTTTACAAGATGGCTAAGAGGTTCAAACGCGAGAAGGCTGATAGCTGCTTGTTTCACCATGGTTTGATTAGACTCATCGACGTCCACCATTTAAACCTTCACGGCGATAATTGGCAATCTTTTCTATCCTGAAATGGATTTGTTGATTCAGAGTTTGTCCAAATTGACAAGCCTGTGGTCAGTGAGACTATATTCGGACCACCCGTGCCATTTCATATCCCCCTACCCCCTGCCAAACCCTCGGTTTTCCCTGACATCGACCTACCCGATACCCTAACCAACCCGTGCACAGAAGACAAGACTGAGGCTATTAAGAATCCCGTGAGTAAGAGAGTCAAGGGAAATCCTACTGTCGATAGAAAAGGTAAAAAGAATTCTCGATTGATATCGAGACTTGCCCGGAATAAACCTAAGCCAAACTTCGACCAAAATCCCATAGTTCTGAGCGAGGACTCGGACTCCGATATCGAGCGTTTCCTGGATGAAGAGTATCCCTATTCCCATGGCCTATGCTCTGAGAAACCCTATGACTATGTATCTAATTTTCCCCCATGCCTAAAGAAAAATCCTAACTACACAGGAATCAAGCTACATAATGAAACCCCCGGTGACTTAAACAAACCCTCGACTATTATGTCAAAACCCGAATAGACATCATGCATCCAATGTACTGTGTGGATAGAACGTTACTATGCTGACGTCCCCTTATTGCAATCAAAGATCAAATCTTTAGAGAACCAAGTTACAGTGCTGTCGAGAGAAAGGGACAGGCTTCAAGCTAATGACAAGAAACATAAAACCAGTGGTTTGATCGTCTTTAGGAATGTCAAATTGGCAATAGCCTTCGTCAATTCCAAATTATCATGACCGAGTTGTTTTATTATTATCCAAGTATGAATTTCAATATCAATTTCATTTTATGAATTGTTTGGATTAATATAATGAATTGGGTTTTGGGTTTCAATTAGCTCTATTCATTATTCGAAATGATTTTGTCATATTTTGATTATCAAAAACAGTTATGTTGTGGATCCTGTACAGTAGATTGATTTTACTAAAGTCGAATATGGTTATGATTTGGTTATGCGATTTTATCGTGCCCAGTTTAGTATAGGCGATTCATTGGTTTTTTATTCGGTTTGGTTTGTTTTTGAATCAATTATGTTTGACAGTTTATTTGGTTTGATTTCGATTAGTTTCATTTGTTCCTAATAAACTCAAAACAACACTGTTGACTTCGATTAGCCAGGAACGACTCTGTTTTGTATTAAATTAATATTCTCGTTTGGGTTCTGGTTACATTCGACCTGTGCAAAAGATCTATTCGCTAAAATCATGGAGTTGTGTTGATTCATAACGACTGTGTCAAACACAATCTGTTTCGATTCGTTTGATTTGATTGTTGCATGTTTTGAGTTAGCACAATTGCCTGTATTGAGTTGGATTGGTATCGAAAATAGATTTGATGTTTCTCTGTTGGTTTTGGTTTTCAAAAAATATTTTGTCTCTATTGAATTCATATGAAAAACTCGGCTAATAGTTCATTTTGAAATTGATTCAATTGACTGTCAATCGATTCTATCCGCTTCCAATTGGCAATAACAAACGTTTGACGAATCCCACATATCCTGTTATCAACGGGTTAATTCAATTACGATTTCATTTGTTTCGATTTACATACAAGTTTTGATTTGATTTGTAATAAGCATGGATCGTTTGTTTATTTTTAATTTAGTGCTATCAATTTGAAAAACGATCCTGTCGATTTCGTTTGGATTCGAAAATGACTTTGTTAATGAAGAAGGCGACATAAACTATTGCATGGAAAATTCTATTGGTGTTGATTTCAATTGGTTCATGAAAATGGTTTCATTGTTGTCTAATTATCCAATACGATTCTGTTACCCGAAATTATGATAACACATTGAACATAGTACATCTATCTCGGTAATCATTCGATTGATCACAGTCTTGTTCGCTCTCAAATTAGGATAACAGTATTGAATTGAATGATTAGTTTGGTCTCTAATTAGCAATCAAATATTGGTTTAATAGTTTGAATTTAATTCTTTGAGATTTGAATTGGCTTTAAAAATGATTCTGTGTTAAATTTACACCCTCTAATCTTTATCAGATTTTTATCAATTTTATCAATAAGATATCCTCTAATCTTATCTATTTTTGTCCTCTTTCAGGTGTATACGAATTTACAATGAGCTATTGGGCATGATATGATAGTTTAGGAGATACTTTGGATTTGATTTTGTCTTAGGTTGTTAGCTTGAGTCAGAACTTGGGATATTTTCTTAGATTTGTGTAAATTGTTTTGATAATTCCCACAGGAATGTTTTACCCCATGGGAGGTCTTTAAATACTTGTTATTTTTTGTAAACAAGGATCATCATCACTATGGAGAGGACCAGACTATGGATTTATGATTCAGAATGAGACGAAAGTTGATGTCTTGTAACAACTTTCGCTTTCAATATATCAGACTTTTGTTTCAAGTTTTTGCATATCAGTTGGCAATTAATTATCGACTACTTCAGCTATCATAATTTTTTGCATGTTGATGTGATTTGATTTATATGCTGTTTGTATCTGATCTCTCCTATTTTTAAAATACAGCAGTTACTTTGTTTCAATTAATGAATTACAGATTTCTCTTCTTCGTTAATTGAATCATTTTGTATAGATCTTTGCATGTAGATTTATCTAACTGTGAAGATTTATAAATCATAAGATTGCTGTAAATTTTTATGTCTTGTTTGTCCTGTAATTATATTTGAAGAGCACAACAACTTCTAGTTTACAAGGGGCTCGTGGATAATCCGGTGCGGGTTTCCTCCCTTCGATCAACTAAGATAATCATTCCATACAGGACAAACCTGGAGCGTTTCTTCAGGTCAGCGTGTTATTTGTTATTTAATAGTTAATTAGTTAGTATAATATAAGTAGTTTAGATAAATATATTAGTTTAGACTCTTAGTTAGAATTTTCATTTTAGTTGTTTAGCTTAGATAGTTTTTCAGTTTATTTCTCTTTCATAAAATTTATAAAAAAAAAAAAAAAACAATAGTTTCACCATCTTAGGACAGATTACAAATGAGTTTTGCAGGTTTTCATTCAAATCTGTAATTTTTAAATATTGTATATTTGTAATTAAATTTGACTCTGTTAGTAAGTGAACATTTGGTTTTATAGAATTATAGTTGTGTAGTATTAGTTAGTAAATTGTATATATTAATAGTTTAGATTTGTTTATTAGTTTGTTTTAATTGTTGTTTTAATTTAGATTAGTTAGTTTAGAGTAGTTTTCTTTTGTTTCCTTAGGACTTAGATCGGCTAACGGAGCCGCTAAACCCATTAGGGTGGGTTATCCCAAACGTCTTGGGTTATTTAGACAACCCCGGACCGGATCCACTCCCAGTTGACGGACAATCAATTTCACCCGTCAACAAACCCCTACATAATGATGGATCCCGACACAAAGAATTTGTCCAGTCTTGTCACAACCTGATGTTGATTTATCCGTTTTTTGTTCCAAGTGAAGTGTTTGTTATTGGTTATGATGTCCACCATCTCCGCTATGTCAATGAATGTTGAGAAATCTTCCGCGTCTCTATCCAACCTACCGGTGCCTCCTTTTTTTTCCGCAAGTGATGTGATGATGTTGAAGTCTTTTTCCAGGATTCGGTGGAGGTTGTTGGAGCGGGTTTTTAGGTCTTCTATGTCTAGAATCATTCTTCTCTTTTCCTCTAGCCTCTGGGGTCCATACTCGTTAGTGCATAGGATCATCTCCATATTCCCAATAATTTACATGTTAACCAAGAGTGTGTGCCTGGTAGCCTCAGCTACTATTAGGTTCATCACTTGTGGGTTCCACAATGTGTGGATCCCTCTTGCCATCTATTTTCCTTCGAAAACCACCATCTTATACTTGCTCCAATGTTTTTTCCCGATTGTTTCCATTTTGTCTACACTACTTTTTGTCTTTTGAATGAAACAGAGGTCTGGTTGTTCCTTCCTAAGTCGATTTCTAAGAATTCTCTTCTTTCGTGGGTTGTTTAGGCCTCTTATATTCCATGTTATAATCTTCATTTAAACATGTGGGGGGGAGTTGGGGAAGATATTTTTTATCTCACCTGAGTTTATTAGTAGAGCTCCTAGTTCCTGGATAGCTACGCTATTTGATTTCCTGTTTTTTTTCCTTCTCGTCTGCTTGGGTGAGAGTTGCAGTTGTCCTTCGCCTGCTTTGAATCCTAGGTGTCCTATCTCCCCGTGTGTGTGCTTGAGCCCTCTAGATTTGGCTTCCTCCCTTAGGAGAAACATGTATTGGATGTGATCTAGTTGCTCCGCTGGTACATTGTCAATGCCCTTCCTTTTCCATTGCTCCAGTATGTTTGGGAGGTCGATCCCTTCCCTTTACATGATGTCTCTGAGATCACGGTCTTATGTTCCTATCTCGCTTGGAGTCATTTCTGCGTCTCTGTTTGCCTCCTGCATGGGAGTGGGGGTATCTCTAGTTTCTCCATCTAGAGTAGTTGCGCTACCCCCCTCTCCCATCCCCTTTCTTGAGCTATATGTATCCTCACTGGTAGATTGTTCCCTGACTTCTTTGGCTTTTGTTTTTTTCTTTCTTTCTTCCTCCTCTCTGTTGGTCTTGTCTCATCCTTCTGCTTTATTCCTAGCCTATGAATTGCTCCCTATTGGGGTTTTACATTGTTTCGTGTTAGCTCTGTTCCTGTGGTTTGGTTTTATAAACCCATCTGCGTCCTGTTGCAGTTTGGTGTTCTCCACTTCTCGCTTTTTTGATGATCGGGCATTCTCTGATTAGGTGCCCATGTTCGTTGCATCTCCAGCATCTAAACGGGATCTTCTCATAGTCAATGTTTTGTATCCATTCTGTGTCCCTGAATTCTAGGCTTATGGCTTCTCAAAGTGCCCCTGATACATCCATCTCTATGCAAATTCTTGCGTAGGAGGTGTACCATCCTTTTAGGGTTGCTTCTGATGTCTTCACGTATTTTCCCAGTTTGTTCCCTATTGTTTCAAAGGTGGAGGGTAGCCAATAATCTAATGGAAAAGAGTAAAGTCTCAACCATACAGGTACATTTTTTAAGGTTTCTTTTTCTGGGGAGAAGTTTTCCCTCCATGGTCGCATGTACAGTCCTGCTGAGGTGTGGAAGTATGCCCCCCCCCTCAAAGATGTTATCTCTATCTTCCAGGTTTATAAAAACTGCTGTAAAGAATCCTTTCAAGCCTAGGTGGAGATCCACTTCTCCACTTGGCTTCCATTGATATTTAATCCATTTGCACAACGTTCTTTCTGTTGGCCACAAACCCATAAACTTGCAAATTAGCGCATGTGTCTTCATCTGGTCCCTGTAGAGTTGCGTTTGCAGATAATCTAGTATTACCTTGGGTATCATTGTTGTCTTTGGTTTTCATGGGTTGCGCCCTTCAGCCCCATTGGGACTCGCTGGTTTTTGCGCCACATTCTGAGGTTCTTTGGTTTCTTCCCCCATGCCATTGTCTTTTCTCTGGTTACTTTCCTGACTCTTTTCTGTTTCCGATCTCGAGGTGTTTGTCATTGATGCCTTGAAAACTATGCCTCATGGGCCTTTCTCTCTGTCTACTACTACCTTATTGTATGAGGAAGTTCCATTACCGCCTTCCTTGGCACTCATGTTGTCCTCTGTTGTGGTGGCTTCTCCCAAACCCTAGCTTACAGTTGCTCCAATTTCCTATGTTTATATCAATTTAAAATACAAACAAATTCACATTATAAAACCTCATCAAGTAATTAATATTTCAATCAATTTTAAATACAAACAAATGTCACATCATAAAAATTCATTGAATCATTAACTTTGCTAGTTTAAAAGTTCTACCTTTTGTTTATTTTCTGATAAATTTTTTCGTTTGATTTTGCCCGAAATCCGATGATGAATTGTTGGATCTACAGATTTGAGTGGCTAAGTTGGTATAATCAGAGTGCAGAAAAGGTTTTTCAACACTTTGAATCCATTTATGCATTCAAAAATGCAATTTAAACAACAGAAAATAAAGAGTTTGTCCAAAATTACATCAACAAATTCAGACAAAACAAAAACCCAAAAAATAACCATTAACTTTGTTATAAAAAGTGGAATATGGAGAAAATCTAACTATAATCATCCGATGGATTTACAGTGTACACTAAATACCATTCTAGAAAGTATATATATGGAATCAGATAGTGAGAAAATAAGGTATCATATATTAGGAGAAAATAAAGAGATAAATGGTTGGTAATATGGTTTGATACACATGGTTTCTGGGTATGTGAGACAAGGCGCGAACAGATAAGACTTTCGATTTCGATCCTAAAGTAAAAAATATCTAGACCTTACAGAGCTTCAATGGGTGGTATATGTTACTAGAAAGGAAGACAACTGTTGATATGTAGCTATGCCCATATACAATAATTTCTTGATCAAATGGAATCCCATTCTATTCCATCGAAGGTGATTTAATGGTATAGAAATTTGGCACCATAGATTGTGCTTGATAATCGCTTAATATTATCAGAAACGGCTCATTCACAACACGACGACGGGACCTTGCTAACACGGCATTGAATGCTGCGGCGCAGAGTGGATAACTATTTTTGGAAATTGTAGTTCATCTCTTTAACCTTTTGGAAGGGATAACGTATTTGGTCTCTGTCCATATCAAAGAAGGGCTTATTCTGGGAAGCGAGGTGTTCTACAGCCTCTGGGAAGAGAAGCGAGGTGTCCTACATCCTCTGGGAAGATGTCAATCTCAAGGCAGATTTGTATGAATCTGCTAACAGACAGGCCTTTGATGAAAGAAATAGCAGTAGCAGCATGGTTGTGCTTGCTGAAAGATTCCTCAAGCAACAACATCTTTATGAGGAAATTGGACACCTACCATCAGTAGAGGTCCCACAGGCGACAACACCTTCATGCAAAAATCAGATTTCGACAAACTCAATCGTGAAGAACGATACCAACACCTCAAATACGACATAGACAAACAGCTTTGAGAATAAGCAAACACCCAGATAGTGGGCGATTTCAATGGCAGACCAGTCTACATGCAGCTGGTACATTATGTGGAAAGCTACCACCAACTGTGGCTAATGGAAGAAGGGAAAGTAGGCAAAGATATTCAGTGGGCCGGGTCACTTAAAAACTCTAATTATAGTTTGTTAAATTGTTATACAGTTAGATAGTTACATGAAAGTTATGGTATTTTTGTATTATATATGTATGTCTATGTTTAGTGTGTTTCCTCTTAAGAGGTCATAGGTTCAAATCCAGAGGGGGTAGGGTATGTATACCTTCGTAGATTTTACCAGTCAAATCCTTGGACTAAGGAGGATCCCTTGTCCCACAAACAAGGGAGTCTCATACACCAAATTTAGTGTGCTGGCTTGGTTGTGACCTTAAAAATAGATTATTTTTATTATTTATATGATTATTTGCTTATTAATAATTATAGAGTATATCTTTTCTATCAATACTCTATTTATCTCTATTCATCATGATTTCTTTCTTGATTGCTTTAATTATTTCTATTGTGTGGGTTGATTTATTGTGTAGGTTGATTGAATGGAAAGCCATTCGGCCTACAGTAAATATGAAAGCATGCAAATATCAAGTTTTGCATGAATAAGAGAGGTGGAGGGCGCGCTGTTATTTATTTTCAGCATCGGAGAAGATGAGAGATAAGATATTGTGTGAAGTACTTCAACACTGCGAGCAGGGATTGGAGTGTCTATCCCACACACTTCCTGAGTTTGAGACAGGAGCTGCATCAGTACCATCCAACCAGATTTCTTTTGTGTAAGTAAGTAGTTGCTTCTTCATACATTTTATGCCGGGGTTCAATTCTTAAAAAAATAAAATTCTTTAGGCCCATTTGTTAAGCACACGAAAGCTTGTTCCACTCCATCAGATTAATATTGCTCGATACTTCTTGAGAGAGAATAAATTGCTTCAAGGCTTCCACTGTTAAAAAAAAAATAGAATATTTACCTTTATTATATCAGTTTTTAATTACTGGCAAAAGTTTTATTGATTATTTTACTCACGGCTCCATGGAAACGCTAAATGATAACAGTCTTTCTACCATTGATTTGATTGTGTATTTGAGCACTGCAATCTGTGTTTGATGGCGTTGGTTTGACTTGCCAGCATGAAGGATAGAATCCGATCTGGGGATAGAGTGGGTCTAAAAGTAGGCCATATTTGTTAAACATAATGTAACCTCAACAGTCTGACTGTATACTGCCAGCTGTACTTTTTATTCTTGTTTTTGCTTGAGCTTATTTAGCTCAGTCATCTCCCATTGCATAGTACTTCTTCAGACTTATTGTACTCTTCTTCAGATATTCTAATATACTGTTTTCTGTTCTATTCTTTATCTCTGCATTTCTTGTTTCTCAATTTATCATGGTATCAGAGCTACAGATGTAAGCCTCTTCACACAGGCTGGAGAGCAACACGATTCTCAAATTGCGCAGAGCTTACACAGATCTTGAGAGCACTCGACACAGACTTTTCACAAGGCTTGGAGAGTTGTTCATCATACTCTCGAAAGATCCTTGCAGGAAAATTCCACGAGGAAGAAGACCGTCATACACTCAAAAGATCAGCGTAAGAAGCTCACGCATCAAAGCAGAGCGTACAACGCTCGAAAGATCGAGGAAGAAGAAAGTGCAGAAGAAGAAACTTTAAAGATTCTTGTAATTTTCAAGAATCATCAAAGATTTACGAAGAAGAGCTGTAGGAGGCGGGAACTCTTGAAGAATTCAAAGAATTCATTCAAATTCGCTAAAGACTCCTGCAGAAGGCAGAATCGCTTAAAGATTTTTGGAAATCGCTCAAATCTGTCAAAGATTACAGCAGAGAACAAAGAACTTGTGAAATTCTTTCAAATCTTTGAAAGATTCACAAATTTTTCTTCCGCAGGAGAAAATTCCTTCAAATGCAGCAAAGAACGCATCTCAGGTTCAAAGAATAGCCACTGAGGCCCTAAGATTCGTCCTGCAAACGGATCCAGAGCGGGAAACCCGTTCAAAAGGGATGAAGAGAGCACGAAAAAGGCGAAAGAAGTTCAGTTGTCAGATCTTGCGCAAAGGACCGACAGCCGTTGGATCAGTGAGAAAGTGCACGAGTTTTAGTCCTCTGAAGTGCACAGGAGAAATTTCGATTTGTGAAGTTGTGAAATTCCGACATCATCTGGACCGTCCATCAAGAAACACGTGGCGAGATCTCGACATTTCGCTGATTCGTAGGTGTAAAGGTCAGAAGATTGCCGTGAGAATTCGCGAATCGCGAAATCACGAGTCATTCTGGACCGTTGGATCGAGATAGATCGTGAGCCGTCGATCTTATCCCATCGCAAAATCGGGGATCGAGAGTTGGATGAGCGAAGGAGACTTCTCTCCAAAACTCCGATACGTGAAATCCCGACATCACATATCGCGAAATCCCGAGAGGATTGTGAGTCGTCCATCTCGGAGGACAGGTGGCAGCAGATCCAAGCCATCACTCCATCGGCATTTCGGAGTTTGGGATATCAGAGGTCTTGTTGACGAAAGACACTCCACGGAAAAAGTCGCGATACACGAAATAGCAATAAGATCATAGATGTCCATTTGTTTGGACACGTGGCAGAGATCAAGGAAACCGTCGGCATATCGACAACCGGGGTTTCAAGTTGTCAGAGAAATTTGGAGTTGCAAGTCGCGAAATCGCGAAACGACGAGGACCATTCATCTTGAGGGGACGTGTGGCATAAATCTGAGGGCTCCAAAAAAGTCCCAAAAGGGGAGAGTCCATCGGCACATCAGGATTCGGTAAATCGTGAATCCTGAGGACAAGGAATCAGGTTTCTTTATGGTGAAAACCCCGTAAATGATAGGATCCATCCATTTTGACGACACACGTGGGCGAGATCTGGAGAACCAATCGGCACATCGGGGTTTGGCGTTTCGCTGATCCCAGACGTGAGACGTCCAAAACATATCAAATCGAGAATTCGCGAGGAGAATTCAGGACCGTCCAATATAGGAGGATGCGTGGCTAAGATCAAAGCAATCAAGAAATTTCTCGAAAGAAAAGGTCATCCATCGTGAAATCGAGAATCGGGAAATCGGGGATTCCGTGGACAAGAGGTCCAATGCATTTCGACCTTCAAAACCTCGAATCCCGATAAGAGGTTTGACTGCGGTCTTATGATTTCTGGTCATAAGATTTGGACCATCAAATCAAAGGAAGATCTGGACCATTGAATTGTCCATAGGTGAATTTCGCATTTTGGCAATTTTGGAAGACAAAGAACCGGAAAAGCCCATAGTGCTTTAACAACAAGGCGCATGGTCACATTGCATGGAGACTAAGGGCCAATTCAAGGCCGATAAACTCTCATCAGCAAATTGACATTTCGACGATCGGAGGTTAGCGAGACAAGAGATTGGAGGACTCGTATAACGAAGTCTCGACGTCAGAATCGCGAAGCCAAAAACTCGCTAAATCTTGAACGCAGAGTTCCGAAGTCACTGCAAATTACATGCAGGAGACAAGTAAGTAAGACTTTTTTTTTTGTTTTGCTGAATTCCTTAAAAGAAGGCGACGCCTAGCAATTTAGGACCAACACAGGGTCTGATTCTTCTTGGAAAGAACTATGAGTTATGGTCTCTTCGGATGAAATCTTTTTTGCAAGCACAAGAATACTGGGATCCAGTGGATCATGGATATGTGGAACCAGATCCAGCAGACCTGTCTTCCATGACTAATCAACATAAAATTGCTCAGGCAACACAGAGAAACAGAGAAAATAAAGCTAAGTTTTGGAAACAAAATTCTGTGGATGACTCGATTTTTTCAAAAATCACAGACGCTGGTACTTCAAAACAGGCCTGGGACATCCTTAAATCTTCCTACCAAGGAAATGATAGGTTCAAAATAGTTAAACTGCAGACCTTGAGGATGCAATTCGAGACTCTAAGGATGACAGAGTCTGAAAATGTGGATCAGTTCATGACCAGAGTCATGGGCATCGTGAACCAAATCAGATTGACTGGTGAAACCATCACTGATCAACGCATTGTTGAGAAAATCCTACGAAGTTTACCCAAGAAATTCGAAATGGTTGTAATAGAAATCCTTGAATCCAAGGATCTGTCAAGTTTTTCAACAGATGAATTAATTGGTTCTCTGGTGACACATGAGACCAGACTGCATCTCACAGATGAGTCAATCTCCAATACTTTCAAAGCTCAATTCTCCTTCAGCAGAGGGAGACGCAGAGAAAGAAGCAGAGGTCACCAAAGAAGAGGGAGAAATCGTAGTAACCCTCACTCCAGTGGAGGCAATAGACAACAGTATCTGAATCAAAATTTCCAAGGTCAAAGAAAACAACAACAAAATCAACATCAGAATTTCCAGCCTCAAAGAGGCAGAGGGAGAAGATCAAATGAGAAATCAAGCATACAATGTTATTACTGCAAAAAGTATGGGCACTATGAATATGAATGCAGGAAGAAGCAAGCAGATCATCTCTCAGGCAGAGCACATGTGTCAAATCATATGGGAGACACCTCAAGAGGTATGTTTCTCTCATGTCACAAGACTGAACAACAACATAAAGATCTCTGGTTACTGGACAGTGGATGCAGCAATCACATGACAGGTAACAAAGATTTACTTTCATGCATTGATTCTTCAATCTCATCTGATATTACACTTGGAAATGATTACTTAGTCAAGGTTCAAGGAAAAGGAACTGTTCCTATTCTTACTAAACAGAATGTAAAGAAAGACATAAACAATGTCTATCATGTTGCAGATCTAAAACATAATTTTCTAAGTGTAGGACAGCTCATTGAACATGGCTATAAGGTACTTTTTGAGGGAGCATCTTGCAAGATATATGAAAAAATCCCAAGCAGAAAATTAATTTCTAAAATCCATATGACTCCAAATAGGATGTTTCCCCTTACCCTCAAAATTGCAAATCTGATTCAACCATATGCACAGAGTGCATCCACCCTGAATGAAACAATGGTTTGGCATACAAGATTTGGACATCTACCATTTCAGAGTCTAAGTCTTCTTCAGAAGAAC
>JZKD02S1902844.1:178043-190937 GCA_000966675.3 Picea glauca | reverse complement strand
CTTTAAGGAAGCAGCTAAGGAGCCACATTGGGTTCAAGCCATGAATCAAGAAATTGACTCCATTGAGAAGAACAAGACATCGGATCTTGTTGATTTTCCAAGTCACAAGAAGAGTATTGGTGTCAAGTGGGTTTACAAAACTAAACTTAATGAAAAAGAGCATATCGAAAAACACAAGGCAAGACTTGTTGCCAAAGGATTCTCACAACAACCAGGTACTGATTATGGTGAAACTTTTGCTCCAGTAGAAAGATTAGACACTATAAGGACTCTATTGGCCATAATAGCACAACACAAATGGCAAGTATACCATATGGATGTCAAGTCAGCATTCTTGAATGGTTTCTTAGAAGAAGAAGTTTATGTCGATCAACCACCTGGATTTGAATTCCAAGAGCACCCAATCAAATTCTATCAGTTGACGAAAGCCTTGTATGGCTTAAAGCAAGCTCCAAGAGCTTGGTATAGAAGAATTGACACTTATCTGATCAAAAGTGGTTTCAGCAGAAGTCAAAATGAGCCAACTCTTTACACCAAAACAGATCAGCACGGTAAAATTTTGATTGTATGTTTATATGTTGATGACATGATCTATACAAGAAATCTTGAGTTAACAAATTTTAAACATGCCATGCAATCTAAGTTTGAGATGACAGATCTTGGCATCATGAAATATTTTTTATGGATTGAGGTTCATCAATCAGCCAAAGGCATTTTTTTCTGTCAGCAAAAGTATGCAGTAGACATCATCAAAAGATTTTGCATGGAAGAATGCAATCTAGCAGAAAACCCCATACCACTAGGCACAAAATTGAGCAAGAATGATGAAGGTCCTACAGTGGACTCTACCCTGTACAAAATTTTAGTAGGCAGTTTGTTGTATCTTACAACAACTAGGCCTGACATTATGTATGTAGCCAACCTTGTTTCCAGATTCATGGAATCACCCAAAGATTCTCATTGGAAAATGGCGAAATGAATTTTGAGATATGTTGCAGGAACTCTCAATTTTGGCTTATGGTACACTAAATCTGATAGTAATCAACTTTCTGGTTACACAGACAGTGATTTTGCAGGAAACCTAGATGACAGGAAAAGCACATCTGGACATGTTTTTCAACTGGGCACGAACCTCATCTCATGGGTATCAAAGAAGCAGCCAATTGTTTCAATATCTTCTGCAGAGGCAAAGTATGTAGTTGCTACCTCAACTTCCTGTCAAGCTGTGTGGCTGAGAAGAATATTGAAAGATATCTCACATACAGAAAAGGATCCAACTCCTATTTTCTGTGACAATACTTCAACAATTGCTCTATCCAAGAATCATGTGTTTCACAAGAAAAGCAAACACATTGACACTCATTTTCATTTCATACGTGAGCTTGCTGATATCTTTACAAAGCCACTAGGAAAATCTATTTTTGATTTTCAGAGACAACACTTAGGCATAATCAGTGTTGATGATTGTAACTATTGAGTTTAAGAGGGAGTGTTAAACATAATGTAACCTCAACAGTCTGACTGTACACTGCCAGTTGTCCTGGCCAGCTGTAATTTCTATTCTTGTTTTTGCTTGAGCCGATTTAGCTCAGTCATCTCCCATTGCATAGTACTTCTTCAGACTTATTGTACTCTTCTTCAGATATTCTAATATATTGTTTTTTGTTCTATTCTTTCTCTCTACATTTCTTGCTTCTCAATTTATCAATATTGGGTACCACACATCTAAAGAATCGTATAAGTATTTCTACCATTGATTTGACTGTGAATTTGACCACTGCAATCTGTGTTTTATGGCGTTGGTTTGACCTGCCAGCATGAAGGATAGAATCCGATATTGGTTACCAGACACCCAAAGAATAGTATCTGAGTTTGAAGGAATCCAGTACATAAGGTGACTTTGTTATCAAATCTTTTATAGAGGGTTTCCTTTTTGTAATGAAGTTATAAGGTGGTTTTAAAGGTGTTATAAGGGGTTCAACAAATTGTATTTGCAAAATTGTATTTGGTGTTATTGTTTAAGTTGTAGACCTAATTGAAATTGAATAAAGGGGTCTTAGGATCTTTATCTGCATCTAAGTCATTGGTTATCATGTGGTTTTTGGATACATTAAGTAACTCAACCACAGAATCTACAATTGCAATAAACAAGTGCCCTCTCAATACAATGATTACTTGTTTACAAGTAACACACAATAAATTTGATATGTTCAAACTTCAAAACAAAATGTTATCTAATGAGTTAAATCTCCTTTGACACCAACCATGTGATTTCAACAAACACGATGACATCAAGGATGAAAATAATGAAGACACCCAGTTAACTAGTGATGCCACTCATAAACATGAAGATGAGTTGGATGAAGTCCCTATGTTAGAAAAAGTTGCGGATAAATGTGGAAAATAAATTAGAATTGTTCGACCATGTGTATAATTATGCTTTAAATGAAATCAATATGGACTAGGATATGAAAAGGATGCTGACAACCTTTTTCATATTTCTAATTATAGAAAACCTATTTTCTTTGTAAGTGGAGGTTTTCTGAATGATAATCAAAAGACAGAGCTTGAGGAACAGGGACAAGATATTATTGATAAAGATGACTATGGTGTTGATGTTTCTACAGGTACTCTAGATTTGTATAATCGGTTGGAGAAAGAACCCATACAGTGCAAACACTGTCACCGATTTGGCCATGATAAGTCTAATTGTTTTGATCTTCACCCATGTAGATTTTGTGGGAAGACAAATCACCTCTCAGTAAGGTGTGAGAAGAGCAAGCAAAAACATATTCATTTTGAATGGTTAGGGAATTGGCGTTGGAGTTTGGAAGCCAATTTATTGGAGCATTCTTATCAGTGTATTTTTACACAAGTACAACCATCCTTGATTGGATATATTTCTATAGTTGAAAGACATGAATGTTTTTCAGGGTTGGATGATATAGGGTATGATCGGGACCCAGTGGATGTAGTCTTTTGAGTTGAAGATCGAGTCTTCAGACTCTGCCAAAAGATGGTTTGATTACCCTTTTTCCATGGTTTCATTATCTAGACTTCTCACTTTTTAGTTGGCACTGGGGAAATTAGTGAGAAATGTCAAATTTCAAGTTTCGAAGTCTACCTTTGATTTGAAGTTCATTTAAGACTTGTCTCTATCCTACATTCTGGATTTGTGTATGTTCAGAATATGATTGTGTGTCTTTTTAGAATTTGATTGTAATTGGGTGCATGATCAGTTGTACCCAACACCCCTTAGTTTTTGATCCAAGTTGTAAGTATTTCCATATGATGTTGTATTCCCCATTTATTTAGTAAGTCCTGTTGAGTCAGGCAGTTCTATTCCTCTTGTCCATAGAGAGAATGTTGTGTCAATATGTGACATGAACCACTTTGTAGCTTGATGGTGTATCAGAGACATTGAATCTTCGATTAAGGGGGGGGAATATGAGACAATAATCTCAAATTGAGGGACCAAATTATGTGAACATATGATCAAATAGGAAACAAGCATGCAATCTGCTTACAACAAAATCAGTGAATTCAATGAAGTTGATAATGATCAGATTAGTGAAGTCAATGAAGTTGATAATGATCAAATTAGTCAAGTCAATGAAGTTGATAATGATCAGATGATAGATCAGTGTTTCGATCTTCATCCGTGTATACATTGTGAAAGCGTACACATTGTTCCATTAGCTTATACAGGTGTTGCATCTCTTCCTGTCCACACTTGTGAATGACAGTCAAGGGAATTTGAATCACTTGTGTGAATTCAATGAAGTTGATAATGATCAAATCAGTGAAGTCGATGAAGTTGATAATGATCAGATGATAGATAATTTTTTCGATATTCATCTGTATATACATTGTGAAATCATATACATTGTTCCATTAGCTTATACAAGTGTTGGATCTCTTCTTATCCATACTTGTGAATGATGGTCAAGGGAATTTCAATCACTTGTCCCTGACATGGGGAAAATCTAAAGTTTTCAGTCAAGTTACAATTTTGATTTAGAGCCTATGAACAGATGATCAAGTATGCAACCTAGTTCATGGTATATAGTCTTTTTCCTGAACATACTATTGTTGATATGATTTGTGGTAATCCTAAAACCATTTCATTCATATTTTTTTGAGCCTTGAGCTCTTAATAGTTTGTGGTCATCTTAAAACCACCAATTAAGAAGAAGACATGAAGTTTTGCTTGTTACATTTTCAGATTTTTGAGCCTTAAGCTCTTGTTAGTTTATGGTCAACTTAAAACCATGTCATTTAGTAGAAGACATCATCTTCTATTAGACATTCAATTTGTGGTCATCCTGAAACCACCAAATTGGTTTATGGTCATCCTGAAACCACCAAATGAGTTTGTGGTCATCCTTAAACCACCAATTTAGTAGAAGAAAACTTCTGCTATTTTTTCAGAGTTCAGAGAGGATCTTAAGCCCTATGAATATTTTCTTGACACGTTACTAGTTGTCAAGTAGTGGAAGTTTTTCAGAGAAGAACGAACTTATGATTAAGGGGGAATGTTAAAAACTCTAATCATAGTTTGCCAGTTTACCTAACTGTTATACAGTTACATGACAATTATGGTATTCTTGTATTATATATGTACATCTATGTACATGATTATTTTCTCATTAATGATTATAGAATATGTCTTTTCTACCAATATTCTATTTATCTCTGTTCATCATGGTTTCCTAATTGTTTTAGTTATTTCCATTATGTTTCTCCATTTTTGTTCATTATGAATCTAACAGGGTCAAGCACATAATGACATAACTCACTGTGGAGAAGAAATATTGAACTGGTGCAACGCTTACAGCTTGACCATATGCAACTGGTTGGATGGGCGGGAAGGGATCAGGAGGGCACACTAGCTTCACCTACAATTTGCGAAGTGTGGTAGATTACACTGACATCAATGGACAATTTGGACTAAATTCATCAGCTCGAGTTTGAGGAATCTAATGAACTTAGGATAGATAGAGTGGGAAGTAGAAAACAAGGTTGGAGTTGCAAGCTAAGGGATAATGAATGAAATGCCAAAGCATAACAAAGTGAATATTAATGGTTAAAACAAAAAAAAACAAAAAAATTGTAGTGAGAGGTAACCATGTTAATTCAGTAGGGTAGTTGGTGAGTGTGGGGTTTAGTTCTCATCTAGTTCAAATCTTGTGGATACCTCTTTGACACCTTAACCCTCCTTCCTCATAGTAGTCAATATAAAAAACAAGAAGTAACAAGGATACCAAAAGTTGAAGGCTTACACCTTCCTCATAGTGTCAATTCATGGAAATAAAAAAAAATTAACAAGGATACCAATGTTGATATTATGGCAGTTGCAGGAGGTATTAACGTCCACCTGTAACCATTGACGAGACTAGAATATTCTAGGAAACAAGAAGAAACCCTAAAGCATTGAACATAACCCTAGAAGACAAAGAAAATAATTAATATTGAGTTGTTAGCCTCCAGAAAGAGAAGTTGGCCTAAACAACTAAGGAAGAGCAATATAAATACAGAATGTTGAAGCTCATTTGGTACTCGTAGCTTGCAACTACATAAATTTAGTGGTGCACAAGTCTAGAGAGTAGTTGTAGCTGCAACTACTGCAACTTATAATTTCAGTTTTTCTAGATTGGACTTTATGATCAGTCTTGGTTATCTTTTCTTGGTGCATTAGCCTTGGTTGGATATTAATTTTCTACCAGAATTCTTCTCTCTATCAATGTTAAGGTGCTCAGGGGTGGAATTTTTGCCTATGGTTGGGTGACAATATTGTTATATTGTCTATGGTTAAACAAGCACACCCATTTTTCTAACATATTATGGGCCCACACCTCCTTCATTCAGACTAACCACTGGAAAGAAGCTAAGCCATAAGATTATCAGACTCGTTGATGAAATGCAACTAGAGTTTCTAGTAGGTGCAACTACTAAAGCACTGCCACTAGGCTTACTAGCAAGTGCAGTTGCAAAACCCTAATACCTTTTTCCAAACACCTTATGATGGAACACCTTACTCAAGGAGAGTATATTCTAGTATGCCTTAGTCCAAGCACCTATTGGCACTCTTAGAAGGAAAAAAAATCAAGGTTGAGATTTTGGGTCAAAGTCAATGTTTGATCAGTCAAAGTCAAAGTTTGACCAGCTATCAGTCAACATAAATCATGAATGAAAAGATGGATCATCTACACTATTCATCTCTTATAGGAGCTCTTGAAGATGACATGTGGATAATTGACAGTGGAGCTTCCAAGAATATGATAGGAGACCAGGTCAGACTCTCTAGTCTAAGTGAAAAGAAGACATCCTACAAGGTAGAACTTGGAGATAACAACACCTATTCAGTCGAAGGAATTGGTCCATCCTCCATCAAATTGAAAACATGTAACAATGTTCATTTGAGAAATGTCTTTTATGTACCTGGTTTATAAAATAATCAGGTATCTATATCTTTCCTAGAAAACAAAGGAAATAGAATAGCCTTTGTATATGATGAAGTACTATCTTGGTCTAGAGACTCCAACATAGAGAATGCTAGAGTTATTGGAAATCGTGAAGGAAGACTATACAAACTACTAGAACATAATGATGAAGCTCTTGTACATGATGAAGTCAATCCCAGTGAAGTTTGACATAGAAGGTATGCTCATCTTAATTATCAAGCATTACATTTCCTTAAAAACATGGTTGAAGGAATACCAGAACTAGAATCTACACATGAAGGAATTTGCAGAGGACGTGCTCTTGGTAAAAATGTTAAGAAGCCATTCCCAAGCAACAATAATAGATCTAAGGAAATCCTAGATCTAATACATTCATATGTTTGCAATCCCATGCCAGTCAAATCTCTAGGAGGTTTCCTTTATTATGTAATATTCATAGAAGATTACTCAAGAAAGACTTGGTTATATCTCATTAATACAAAGGATGAATATTTCAACAAGTTTCAAGAATTGAAAGAAGAAATAGAAAACCTCACAAGAAATAAAATCAAGTCTTTGAGAAAATATAATGGAGGAGAATACACATCCAAGGAATTTGTTTCCTTTTTCAAATCAACAAAGATTATGAGGGACCTAACGGTTCCTCATAATCCTCAAAAAAATGATGTAGTACAAAGGAAGAATAGATCCATTGAAGAAACTGTGAAGGCACTAATGAATGATCAAGGTTTGTCCATGTATTTATGGAGAGAAGTAGCCATGAAAACAATATATGTTTAGAATGGGAGTCCCCACCACATATTGAAGGATATGACTCCAGAAGAAGCCTTCTCAGGAAAGAAACCCAATGTGGAACACTTAAGAATATTTAGGTGCCATGTTTACATTCATATCTCCAAGGATAAAAGGAAGAAATTAGAACCCTCATGAAATAAGGGCATTTTTGTTGGATACAGTGAATCATCCAAGAAGAATTCATAGAAGAAGAAGAATATGAAGAGATTAAAGAAGAAAGCACTTATCTTCCAGAAAGTCAGAATGAAGAACCAAAATAACTTGATAATCCGATGCAACCATGTGAAACTATTGAATTAGTCATTGTACCCAAAACTAGAAAACATCTAGCCTGGCTTGAAGCTACTCTATAAGAAGCAGAAAGGCTCAAAGCCCCAAGTGGCACCTTCAGAAAAAGCTAAAATCCCAAAAGATTCTCCATCTATGCAGCATGTATGACAAAGCTTATAAATGAATAACCCACCACATTTGAAGAAGCAACTCAAAAGAAACAATGGAAACAAGCCATGAGAAAAGAAAACCAATCCATCATGAAAAATGACGTATGGGAAATCATTCCTAGACCCAAAGAAAAATTAGTGGTAACTTCAAAATGGGTCTATAAAATCAAACATGCAGAAGATGGAAGTGTGGACAAATACAAGGCAAGGTTCGTAGCTAGAGGATTCTCCCTAAAGGAGGGAGAAGATTATGATGAAACCTTTGCTCTTGTTTCCAGATATACTTGTATTAGAGCCATTATATCTCTTATTGCCTCCATGGGATGGATTCTACATCAGATGGATGTAAATACAACTTTCCTCAATAGAGAAATTGAAGAAGAAGTATACATTGAAAAACCTCAAGGCTTTGAAGTACATTCTAGATATAGTCATTTTTTCAAATTAAAGAAAGTATTGTATGAGCTCAAGCAAGCTCCAAGAGCTTGGTATGCCATAATAGATAGCTACTTAATAAGACTTGGTTTCTTGAAGAGTCATGTAGATCTAAATCTCTACTACAAAAGTTGTAAAGAATGCACCTGTGATTCTATTGCTATATGTCGACGAATTATTCTTGACAGGTGCAGAGTCTCTCATCACCCAATGTAAGAAGGAACTAGCTTCTGAGTTCGATATGAAATATCTTGGTTTCATGCACTATTACTTGGGACTAGAAGTATGACAGAATCATGGTGAAGTCTTCCTTTGGACAAGGAAAGTATGTAGTGAATATTGTTCAAAAATTTGGAATGATGGATTGCAAACCCATGGCCACTCCTATGACGACAGATATAAGAAAAGTAAGAGACTCAAATTCTGATCTAGTAGACCCATCCCTATATCGACAATTGATTAGGTTGTTGATGTATCTAGTTAATACTTGAAAAGATATTTTCTTTGTTGTAAACACCTTAAGCCAGTTTGATGTGGAACCCAGAGATGAGCATTGGATAGTTGCAAAACATGTTCTAAGATATATTCTTAGGATGCTAAACTATGGTTTATGATACACCTCATCCAGTGATACACAAATTCATTGATTCACAAATTTATATTGGGAAAGGAGTGCAGAAGATATAAGGAGTACTTTGGGGATGTGTTTCAGCTTGGGCTCTGCTATGATATCATGGGCCAATAGGAAAAAAAAAATTGCCGCACTCAACATAGAAAAAGAATAATATATCGCAGCATGTGATGCATGTATCGAAGCGGTATGGTTGAGGAAGATGATTTTGGGATTATTTTATTAGGTACCAGATTCGACCATAATTTACTGTGACAATCAAAGTTGATAAGGATATGAGAACACCAAGTGTTTCATGACCGGTAGAAACATCTTGAGATCAAATACTACTTTATTCATGATAAATTCGAGGAAGGAGAAGTGAAACTCCAATATATCTCCACAGATGAGTAGGTAGTAGACATTTTGACAAAGCCTTTGTCCAAGATAAAGTTTGTGTACTTAAGGGACAAGATGGGGCTCGTGGAGATAAATCCCTTAGTTGAAAGGGAACAGATAGATCCCCAAGTTGGGAGGGATAACTGATATATATTATTGATTCATGGAGAATAATTTTCTAGTTTGGAAAATGGTCCAGGTTGGGAATTTCCTTTCCAGTTCGGAAAATGGTTTAATATTTATGACGGACAAGAATTTTCCAGTTTGGAAAATGGTCCAGATCAGACAGTCATTTTAGTAATGAAAATGGTCCAATAGGTTGTTGATGTACCATAGACAATGATTCCCCTTGTGGTCAGTGTGGGGGAATGGTCTAGGACAATCATTCTTCTTGGCATTCACTTTGATTAGTGGTCAAGTAGAATGGTCCTCCTTTTCAAGAAGTCATTCTTTCGAATTTCATAGTTGTGAGAACTTTCGAAGAATGGTCCATTTTGGAGGTTGGTGTAGGATAGTCATTTCCTTAGGAAATGGTCCAAACAATCATTCCCTAGGGAAGACTTATTTTCTCTAGGTTTCAATATGATTAGTGCCAAAGGAATGACACAATTATGTGAATGGTCCAGGTTCAACAATCAGGGATAGGCATTACTTAGGGCAGACTTATTCTCTCCAGGTTGCAATATGATTACTGTCGGAGGAATGGCCTAGTTAGGTGAATGGTACAAGATCAAAAATCAGGTACATTTATTCTTCTATGCTTGAAAAGAATAGTCTATATATCCCATGGTTGATTTTTTACCTTCTGAGGGCATATTGTCTTCCAAATCTCACAGATGTGAGTGGAAGAATGACCCAGATAACTCAGTTTGTATCGTGATATTGTTTATGCAGATTGATATAAGATGATTTGATTTTTATAGAGATTGTATGTCTTTGGACAATAGTTGTATACTACTATGAATAGACACATTTGTGTTCTATTGGATGGCATTTTTTTTATTTCCATGGAGACTGTCTAGTTGGATAGTGATGATGATGCTACAGGTTGAATGGTTTGTTTTTGGTCAAGACCATTTCCTTTTATACCTCCCTAGATAGGAGGGAGTCCTTATATTATGGTAACTGTGGGAGATATTAACCTCCAATTGTAACCATTGACAAGACTAGAATATTCCAAGAAGCAAGAAGAAACCCTAAAGCATTGGACATAACCCTAGAAGAGAAGTCAGCTAAAGAAAATAATTAATATTGAATTTTTATCCTCCAAAAAGAGAAGTCGTCCCAGACAGCTAAGGAGGAGTAGTATAAATACAGGACGCCAGAGCTCATTTGGTACTCATAGATCACAATTGCAGAAATTTAGTGGTGCACAAGTCTAGAGAGTAGTTGGAGTTGCAGCTCCTGTAACTTGTAATTTTGGTTTTTCTGGGTTGGACATTCTGATCAGTCTTGGTTACCTTTGCTTGGTGCATTAGCCTTGGTTGGATATTGATTTTCTACCATAATTATTATCTCTTTCATGGTTAAGGTGCTCGGGGGTGGCATTTGTGCCTATGGTTGGGTGACCATATTGCTATATTGTCTATGGTTAAATGAGCACACCCATTTTTCTAACAACCAACTAGTGTGAAGTTGAAGGCTTAGAATCAGTTTGTGAGAAATCCAAAAAGAATATTCCTTAAGTGAAAGTTAGGATTAAAAAAAACAAAAGAATATTTTATAAGAGAAAGTTAAGACAAGTTGTTAGGATTAGAAAAAAATTGAAGGCTTATTATGAGTTGGTAAAAAATCCAAAAAGAGTATTTCATAAGAGAAAGTTTGAAGACGTTGTTAGGATTAGAAAAAACTTGAAGGCTTATAGTTAGTTGGTGAAACTTGCGGGTTACATGGTAATTTAGTCATTACATATAGTCAATACTACAATGTACTTATAATCAAAGAGTTTTTAAATATGTAAGATATTTTAAAATGTTGTTAGGACCGTTAAATTTGTTGGGTGGCATGGATTTGAATTTCCAACCTTCTAAGTCAAGAAGCAAGTACATGAAACTGACATTTCAATGACAAAATTCTAGTGAGATGCTAATGGCCTTTACAAAAAATGCAACAAAGAAATAAATTTGATGGGTGCCATGGATTGAAAATTTCAATCTTCCAAGTCAAGAAGCAAGTACATGAAAATTACATTTCAATGACAAAATAGTAGTGACATACTAATGGCCTCTAAAAAATGCAACAAAGAAATCGTGAGTGGAAATTGACACCAATGAACTAATCCTCACATAGGAAGTAGGATTAAAGGGCATAAATATGTTAACAAAAGGGTGCACCAAATACATAGATGACATCTATGTTGAACATATTCAGTGGGGAAAAAACCATATTGGCCATCACATAGAAAACACGTGCCTAACCGATTTTTTTGGAAGGATTCCCTAAATGTTGAGCTTCTAGCTTCATATTGTCCATCTTTAGGGAAGGAAACAATACCAATCTAAGAAACTAAAAAATTGTCATGATTAATTAGTTCATGCCATTAATTAGAGGATTAATAGAGAAAAAGATCAATAGGTTCAGGAACAAACATTCCACGATTAATCACAACATCATTCTAAGACACATAATGTAGTGCATAAGGTTCAGGAACAAACATTCCACAATTAATCACAACATCATTCTAAGACACATGATGTAGTGCATAATTTTTTAGGACCAAACATTCTACAATTGATCACAACATCACTCCAAAACACATAATATAGTGCAAGTATTTTTCATTCATACATTCAAATCCCAAAAATACCATGATGCCTCTTAAATCTCAAGAAAAATAATTGAAATACGTAAAAAAAAATTGTTAATCCTTTTCCAAATTTTAATGTATAAATTTGTTTTCCCATTTAATATAGCTCTTAATATATAGATCATAAACAAAGTTTTATTTTATTGTTTTCTTAAATTATTTTTTGATTATGTTTATTCCTTGAGGGTGTTTTACTTAACATTCTCTACTTTAAATTGGAAATATTTTGATATTCATACTTAATTTAATCCACTTAATTATTTAAAAATACCATTTTTAACTTTCCCAACATCTACATAGTTAGAGGGTGTTTTACTTAACATTCTCTACTTTAAATTGGAAATATTTTGATATTCATACTTAATTTAATCCACTTAATTATTTAAAAATACCATTTCTAACTTTCCCAACATCTACATAGTTAGTGTGATCACACATAGAATTCAATAGGGTCAAAAATAGTATATCCCCTTTACGTTCTACTCTTGGTTCTCAATCCATAGATCAGATGATAGACTTGCACCAACAGAGCAAGGAGTTTTGGTGGGGTGAAAATTCCTAGCTAACTTTAAGAGATGGGAAAAAATTATACAGTGAAAAGTCAATTGATGTTTTACCTAATGTTTCCCAGAAAAATATATTTTAATATATTTCACAATCACCCTATTAATTTTTACTTTTAAAATATATATATATATATATATGTGTGTGTGTGTGTGTGTGTAAAATCATGAAGATGGGTAACACTTTTGCTTGTTTTATGACAAAAAAAACTGTATTTTCACAAGTTCTTCAACTTTCGACATACAAAAATATTTTTTTTTATTTATAATTTCACTTTACAGTAAAAACAAAACTTGTGAATAATTTTGTTATATTTCTAATGACTATTTTTCGATTTTTTTTTATCAAGATTTGATATGTCAATTTGACAATTGTTTAACA
>JZKD02S1902844.1:156988-177993 GCA_000966675.3 Picea glauca | reverse complement strand
AATCTACAGAGACTCTATTTTATTATGACTATAATTTTGAATCTAACGGATGAATATTATAATTTCTAGAATTTTTTTAAGTTGACCAAGATGAAAACATTGTTGATTTTAAACATGTGTTTTTCTACACCTTGTATCTATTTTAATTTTTACTTAAAAGTAAAATCTAAAAATACCCTTTTGAAGAGAACAGTTTAACAATTATGAATATAAATAAAATTAGATAAAAACAATGAAAATAAAAACAAATTATACCCAATGAAAGAAGATTCAATTTTAAAAATGTTGGTATCAATTCTCAAACTAAATTCTGAGTATTTGTAGGAGTCTGCTACCTCCAAAGATGAAGTAAGATGGAGAGAATTTGCAGTTTCCTGCAAACAGTCTCATTTTCAAGTTTTCGGGTGAAATATTCTTTCGGCCGAAACCTAGTTTTTAACGGAATCCGTTAAAAATAAACGTTTCGGCCGAAATATGCTTACCATGGGAAAATAATTCATCCAAAAAACATTGTACATGAATTTCGAGGGCACCGTTAAATAAATTTAACGTGAAAAATTTCGGCCGAAAGAAACATTTGTTCGGCCGAAAAATTGCCGCTAGAAATTTTGGAGACCCGATTGTCACGAAAGTGTTACCCAGATTCATGATTTTACTCATATATATATATAGAGAGAGAGAGAGAGAGAGAGAGAGAGAGAGAGAGAGAGAGAGAGAGAGAGAGCACGTTGTTGTTAGAATATTGAGAGGGGGTGAATCAATATGAACACTTTTACCACTTTTAACCACAATTTATAAACTTCAATCTTATCAATTGTACATCATCAATGTATCATCTATGTTTGCATTCAATATATCATGAGCGTATAAATATAAGCAAGATTTCATCAACAACATCACATCAAATACACAGTACACCATAATTTACAAGGAAACCCAAATGGGAGAAAACTACAAAATGCTTTCTTATATATCAAATAATACATTCATCTGAAGCACCAACTTCCCAACTCTCTAGCTACAACTGGAAGGAGGCTATGAATCCTTATTTACAGGCTCCAACCTGATGGAAGCCACAACTCCCTAAATTCTCTAGCTCCAACCAGAAGGAGGATACAACCCCCTGATTCTAAGGCTCCAACCTGAAGGAAGATACAACTCCCTGAATTCTCAGGCTCCAACCAAAAGGAGGCTACAACCCCCTTATTTTCAGGCTCCAACCTGAAGGAATCTACAACTCCCTAAATTATCAGGCTCCAACTAGAAGGAGGATACAACCCCTTGATTCTCAGGCTCCAACTCTCTGTGTTCTCTAACACCAACTGGAAGGAGGCTACAAACCCCTTTCCTTTCCCTATCATGCTGACTTGAAATACAAGTGTAGACAAAACTGTCACTACCACAATCACTGCAACTACCATTGTCACATAAACATTTAACCTATCAACTTGTCATTTTCACCAACCTGTCATTGTCACTTCCACTATCACATCAACATGTCATTGTCACTGATACTGAACATCAACAAAATAATATCCTCTCACATGAATAAACCATGTACATCAAACAATATCAACCATGCATCAATCATGTACCATCATATTTACCAAGTCATGCATCAATCATGAATAAAACAATGTACCAAGTCGTGCATCAACCTTGCACCAAAACCTATATCAAACCATGCACCAAAACCTATAACAAACCATGCATCAACCATGCACCAAATCATGCATCAGACCAGTACCATACCATCAACCATGTACCATGAGATGTGCCTCAACCATATACCATATCACTCATTATATGTCTCAATCATCCCATACATAATGTACCATAAGATATAAACAATGAGACGCCTCAACAAAGTACTCAATCATATACCAAGATCACCAACATATGCCTCTAACCATGTACCATATCATCAACCATATATCTCAAACAACATTTTAATAATCCATAGACCATGTACCATAATATGTACCAAGCAAGTAGTATCAATGGTGTACCTCAACCAAGTACCAACATCACCAAGAGGTGTATCTCATACATGTGCTACTGATCATATACCAAGTGTTAAATTCAACCATGTACCAATATATCAAATATATGTCTCTAATAATGAACGATAACCATGACATATACCAAACCATATATAAAGATCGCCAAGAGTGTACTTCTAACAAGGTATCATGTCATCACCAAGATGTACCATACCATGTATCCTCACCACTAAGCATGTGCCATAACAACATAAGAATGACCCTTAAAACTTACCTATGATCATGTAGTTGACCTGTAACTTTTCCTCAATCCTCAACAACCTGGCACTACCACATTCCCCATTTTTTTCTTAGCCTCATGGGACTAAGAACTCTTTTCTAGCGGGGCCTCGTGTGATGATCTCTAGACGACCTGTAGGGATGCCTCACATGACACCCTCAAGCTGACCTGTGAGGGCATGCTTAATTAGGGTCACAAAAAAACCCTAGCTTGTTGCAGCTCCAAAACTTTCTCTCTTCCTTCAAACTTTCTCTGTTTCTTCAGACTCGACCTTATATTCGCCAATAGACCAAAATATTCTCATAATATAGATATTCAATGAATTTGTGTATGCATCAAATGAATGTCTCATGATGTGTATTTATACTTTTTCGAAGTAACTTTTATCCTTAATCTTAGGGCTTCTTGAAATTTCTTGTTGCAACAACTTTACCCTTTCATTAATGACTTGTAACCAATTATGGGCTTCTTGACCATTCTTCGGGGATTCCAACTTCATGAGGGCATATATTCTTAACTGTGAGGAACCACGTGGCATACCACCTATCATCGAAAATGGAACGATACGAAATATCCATCCATGTGTGAGTTACCTACATTTAGACTGCCCTTCATGTCCTTATTCCTCAAACAACTGCGGGTCTCATGACCATACCTCTGGGGCTTCATGTAAACTTCATCAAATGCATCCATCACATCTGCTAACATCATCCACTCTTGTTGACATCAATGAAAAATAACTCACCATCATTCTCAACCAAAACTATGGGATATATCGAACTCTCTAAGGGTTGACATCAATGACAATCAACTGTCCAACAATATCCCCCTTTGGCATTGATGGAAACACCAACATTGATGGAAACAGTCATACTCCAATATTCATTCTCCCCCTATGACCATTGCTCCTCATCAATGTTTCTATCTCTCCCTCTTTGACATCAATGGAAAAGGGTATCTCTCCTTGGGTTTTCTCCCCTTATCTTCATGCATTTTTTCTTTCTCTTCACATATTTCTATCCTCATGTTTCTTTCCACATTCCTTTTCTCTTTTGATAGCAAATAGTGACTCCCCTTGAAAGTATACATTTTCTGAACAATGCTTCTCTAACTTCATGCACTTGAATCTTTCTCTTCTGATATTTATCTTTCTCTCCCTTTGACATCATGGGAAAAATGATAACTTCCCCTATCGATATGTATCCCCCTATTTGCATGCTACTGATATTTATTTCTGGATCTCTTTCTCTGATGATTTCTCTTCCCTTGAATTCTCTGCAAGATGAATAACAATATGGGACTTCATGTGTATGTTTCCTTTCCTCTCTTCCAATGTTTATTATTGTCCATTTGTGCTTCCTCTTGGAACTCTATGACATCTATAAAAATAATTCAAAATTTATTGACTTCAAATCTTCATGGCCTATTATTTTCACTATTTATACATCAATGACCATATTGTTCAACAATGTCCCTTTGATGATGTAGCTTCTGTTGAAGGTTTCCCTTTCCCTATTCTTTTAGGCCTTTCACTGATTTTATTTTTGTGACCTACTGATTCCACTAATTCCAATAGTAAATACGCTCTATCATATATCTATATAGACCTACCAATGAACTCATAAATTCATCTTTGTCCATATGTCATAAGTTTTCCATAACTATGCTACTCAACTGTCCACAATGTTGACCCATATGTCACTGTATTCTCATGACTACTTATTTGTTGTGACTGATCATCACATATTCTTGTTTTTTAGAATGAATCAAACATATCCATTGATTTGCAATACATCATTGAACCTGTAATGACTATATCCCTTCCTGGAAAGTGTGTCAATGATATTCCTCTTATATATGCATGGGAACATTGCTTCTCAATCAATCAATATATCATTTTGTACTTCTACTATTTGACTTCTATGAATTTGTCTTTGCAAACACTTCAAACTGCTCGAAGGATGGTTCTCTAATATGTGGTAGCTACTACACTAACTCCCCCTATTCAATATTCATATTTATTGGAAGTCTCCAAGCCAGATGGATAAGAAAAATACATACTATGATGCAGAGTAATCTTCCTCTTTTTCTGTAGACTCGTCATCTCTTTGAAATACGACTTATTTATTTTTTCTTGTGGATTTATTCTTCTCTAGAACTACAATTCTTGAGAGTACAATCTCTTGGGCCTATTCTTTATTGATCACCTTCTCTTCTTTTCATCCTTGCACTACTGTAAATCATGTGATCTCTGGGCCCTGTTCTTTATTCACCTACTCTTCTTTTCTTACTTTTCTTCTCCAAACCTTCATGTGTCTAACATCAATATTTTCTTTCATGGTGGGATCTATCATGCTTTTGCAATTGCGAGCTATGTGACCATAATTGTGGAATTTGTAACATTCAATGTTGAGGGGAGCCACATAGGTATTTATTTTCTGAAATTTTCTTCAATGAGCCTTGCAATCTACAAAAGTAAAACAATGACCATAAAAGAAATTGACATACTTGGGAGTGAATGATATTCCTTATGGTGTAATCCTTATGAATTCCTACCTTGGATGATCATGATATTCTCTTTTATTGATTTCTTCATCATGATTGAAGCTTCTTTGTTGTTTGAATGTCGAAGGGCTTCTTGAAGATGTATCTCTATTATACTCATTTTTATTTGATTCTTGTTGACCATGATTCCTTCCTTTGAGTACTTCTGCATAAATCTTTATTTTTTCTTCGTTGTTCCTTTCTGGCAACCTGGAGTTCTTCTCTTCAAGTTTCTTTTATGATGGTGTGGATGTTTCTCTCTCTTCAATGTTCTTTCTGAGCTTGGTGATTTTAACTCTTAGCGTGACAACTTATTTTTTAAGCTTCTCGACTTCTTCTTCTTTCTTCATCATTTGAATCTTCATGACTTCTTATATTCTCTTTGCTTCTTCAAGTTGGATCTTTAAGGAAATTATTTCTTCTTCAATCCTTTTTTCTTGGTGACTGAATTCAACTTCAAGTTGGTTTAAATCCTTAGATATTTCCTTGAGATGATCTATTAGAATATTCTCTCTCTTCTTTGCTCCCTTTCTTCATGCTACTATTTTGGCTTCCAAACATTGCTTCTCTTCCATATGACTTTTATATGTTTCTTCAATCCTTATGGCTTCTTCCAACTAATATTTTATATTCATGATGACATGTTGGGAATATTCAAAACTTTATTGAGAATTATTCTTGACTAATTGTTCCTCAAGATACTTGTTTTTCTTCCTTTCTTTTCTCAATTCGTCTAAAGAACTGATTAATTTTTCATCAAGATCTACTATTCCTTCTTCACAATCTTCTTCTTCTTAATTTGTCTAACATGATGAGAATATTTATTCTTGTTCTTTTCTTTAATATTCTTTAACATTCTCTGTATTTGTGATGGGATATTCCTCAAAGTGGATATTATGTATCTTATCCCAAAGTTCTTTGGTTGTTGAATAGTTTCCCACTTTCTCTTTTACCAGACCAGGTAATCCTTCCCATATAAAATCCATTGTTATATTTTTTTTTTGTTTCAATTCCTTCTTGGTTGTAATCTTTGGTTTATTTGAAGCATTTTATCATGTTACAACTGAGTTCCAAGCATCATATCCATGTTCCTGTAAAAAAAATTCTTCTTCTCCATATATAATAGTCCAGGCCATTCTGACTATTGAACATTGGTGCTCCACTTTCAGTGTAATCCATGATCTACCTTCCAGTGGTTAAATCGTTTTCTGAAGGAACTGGCTCTAATACCAATTTTTGGAAAACTAAGAGGGGTGGATGAATCTGTATGAGCACTTTTACCACTTTAACCACAATATATAAAATTCAATTTTATCAGCAGTATATCATCAATGTATCATATCTGATTCCATTCAATGTATCATGAGCATATAAACATAAGAAACATCATGTCAAATACACAGTACACCAAAATTTATGTGGAAACCCAAATGGAAGAAAACCAGGGAATGATTTCTTATATATCAAAGAATACATTCATTGGAAGCACCAACTTCCCAATTCTCAAGCTACAACTGGAAGGAGGCTATGACCCCTTATTTATAGGCTCAAACCTAAAGGAAGCTACAACTCCCTGAATTCTTTGGCTACAACCCCCTGATTCTTAGGCTCCAAAATGAAGGAAACTACAACTCCCTCAATTCTATAACCCCAACCAGAAGGCGACTACAACCCCTTAATTCTCAGGCTCCAACCTGAAGGAATCTCCCACTCCACGTGTTCTTTGGAACCAACTGAAAGGAGGATACAACCCCCTTTCCTTTCTCTGTCCTACCACCTTGAAATATAAGTGTATGCCAACTTGCCACTACCACAATCACTTCCACTGTCACTATCACTATCACTTCCACTCTCACATCAGCATTCCACTATATCCAACCTATCACTGCCAACAACCTGTCACTTTCACTGCCACTATCACATCAACCTGCCATTGTCACCAATACTCAATATCAATGAAACTAGATCCTCTTACATAAATAAAAAATGTACATCAACCTGTATCAACCATGCATCAATCATGTATCATCACTTGTACCAAGCCATGCATCAACTATGCACCAAAACCTATACCAATCCGTGCATCAAACATGCACCAAAACCTGTACCAAACTGTGCATCAACCATGCACCAAAACCTATATCAAAATATGAATCAACCATGAACCAAAACATGTACCAAAACGGGCATCAACCATGCACCAAATCATGCATCATAAATATACCATATTGTTGTAATATAGGGGAAAGTAAGAGAGAGTTACCAGTAATTCCTTACACGGACAAACATAGAATACATACATGTAGACATAGATGAAGACATACACATGAAAGTAGTGGAAGCCCAAATAACAACACTTTATTATATGATATATCAATAAAAAACAATAGATTACATTGTCTCTCATAGATATTGTCTATTTATACTTCTATATCTAGTTACCAAGCAGTTGTAACTACTTAACTACCTCATCTAGTCAGTTAATAGATACCTCGACTGAATTATACTTATAACTTCAATGGTCGATGGACTAGCTCTTAGTTGACTGTCGAGTCTAGTTGACAGAGTCGACTATCCCCTACAACATCTCCTCCCTTCTCAATTCCTTGATCGTCCTGAGCAAGAGGGGAGTGAAATTTTTTTTTTGTTTACATTGAATGTTTACAAACAGAATTGATAGAAAGAGAGAGAAAGAGTGAAAGAAGAGGACATATAGAAAAATTGTAATGATGCTTGAAGAAGTTATGCAGATTTGTCCGATCCTCCTTTAGTATCTCATTTCACTGCCTTGAATGCCCAAATTTTACCACATCTTTGATTTTGATTCCACTTTCATCTTTTGTTCCCATAGAAATATGTTACATGAAACAATCTTTTGACATTTTCTTTCTGCGGTTTTTCCAAGTAACCTGAATTGGACTATGGATTCCAATATTAGGGATTTCTCATGAGTTCTCCCCCTGTGTTGGGATTTAAGTGGATGAAAATGCAGAGGATCACCTATTGCTTCATGTGAGAGAGAATCTATTCTTCTAACGTTTGTAACCACGATGGTTGAGCAGATTTTGGATTCTGAGAGTCTAGTTAAGGAGGGTAATCATCTTCTATGCTCATTGGCCCCATGGTTGTTGTTTACAAACCTAACTCTGTGCAGAATGTTTTTTTCCGATATCCTCTAGCTATGATATATAGATTCCAGTTTCTTGAACTTGGAGCTAACTGATATGGTAGCGTGACGTCTTGCTCATGGATAGATCTTACCAGATCACGTATTTTCATAGAATTGCATGCTAAATGATGTTGTCTTGTGCTACCGAGTCGATTCTTGTTGATATGATTTTTAATGAAAAAATATTTATGATCTTAAAGATAGATATTGTTTGTCTGCACCTAGTGATTCATGGAAGTACAGGTCTTATCCATGACTATTGAATAGTTGGTGGGCTCGTATGAGGAATTGTTCTTGTTAATGGTTACATGGAATTCATGTGAGGCGCTTCGAGAATACATTGTGTCGGTTTCCAAATGATTTTTTTTCATGTTGAGTCGATCCAGTTTATGTTAGTTGTTGCACAACGGTCTTATTTTTCTTGTCGATTACTGATGTTACAATTATTATTTTCCAGCCTTTCCTGTCATGACTTAAATGCATCGGATTTTCTGGAGTCGATTTTTTCATGGTTGGTATTCCTTTTCATTTGGTCGACTAAGTCTCCTCTCTTGATAATTCGTCGGTATATGAGGCGACCGACTATTTCTCTGGAGTCATCGAGTTTGTTTTGGTCAAATATACTTAGTCGATGTTCTTGATGAATAGCCTTCTCCTCCATTTTGTTGTGCTTACTCTTGCTTGTATGATAACCATGTTCACTTGAACCTCATTCTCTTGATTGGGATCTATCTCGATCACTTTATTTCTTTTTCACGAGTATTTGTTTTAATTCAGGAGATGGGGCAGTGTGTTGATCATGTCTTCTTCTTCTTTGTCTATGGCTCATCTAGGAGCTTATTTATCTCTCCATTCTTCCTTTTGATGATTTACTTTGAGGCTTTGAGATCCTTCTAATACTTAACTTTCCTTCCATTGGTTTTTTATACCTTTATATCCATACCCGAATTTTATAATTGAATTTGGTTTATTACAATACAAGTAGGATTTATTTTCTTAATGATTTGATTAGTCTATGTTTTTCCAACTTAGACTAGACTATTCCATCTATGGTCACTCCATATTGGCATCTTTTCCTACTGATTGTTTTTCCAACAGGGATTACTACATTCTATGTATAGTACGTTTTTAGGAAGGATCCATTAATTACTTTCTTGAATGGATGCCCTAGAAAGGTTCAAATTTGTACCACTCCTGTCGATCAAATGTATTCAATAATATAAGGCCCAAGCCATGATGTTTCTAGCTTTATTAGTTTTTCTTTTACCTGGATGTCATATAACAAGACCAAGTCTCCATTTTTTATTTTCTTCTTCTTTAAGTGGCAGTCATGCCATGCTATCTATTGTTGTTTTTGCACTTCCTGATGATGCATTGCAATTACTCTTTCTTCTTCTAGTTTATTTGATTGATATAGACGGTCATTTATGCTTTTGTCCTGGTCAAGTTTAGCCACAACTGCTATTATTTCGGAGTTGGACCAAAAATGTAAAGGAATAACGAATTCTTTCCCATAGAATAAATTGAATGGAGTATGTCCAGTTGATCATTTGTAAGAATATCTATACACCCAAACGACTGCGACAATTTCAACATCCTAGTCATTTTTGTCGACACCGCAAACTTTTGTGAGTCCTTTATGCAGTGTTTTATTGAATGCTTCAACAACCCCATTTTCTTGGGGGTGATATGTTGTTGTTCGTCTATGGTCAATCATAAACTTCTTTATCAGGATCTCGATTGTTTTATTTATGAAATGCATGCCTTGGTCATTGATTAGTATAAGTGGACCAGGGATGATTTTAGGGGCTAAATTTCGCTCATGGGATAATTTTCCATGGTTTTTTCCCCAAAAATGATTCACTATTCTAAAAATGATTCGCCCAAATTCTATAGGATAAAATTATTTTACCTTAAAAATCGCCAAAATTTTATAGAAACTATATCAAATCCTTAGAAACTAGAATATTTTTACAAAAATATCGCCAAACATTTTATAGTTGGAATATGAAGGGTTAGTAATATTCGCCAAGGTTTCTACATTTTAAAATAAATTTCCATCCTTAAAATCATCCCTGAAGTGGACATCCAAACCTTGTGATTATTTTCTTGTAGACAAACTTCACTGCCACTTCTTTGGTACATGATTCGATTGGTTCAACTTCTTCCCATTTGGTTACATATTCTACTATAGTAATAATATATTCGGTGTTGGTTCTTTTTTCTCTTTAAGGGAAAGGTCCAACAAAGTCAAATTCCCATATTTAAAATGCTCAATTAGAGTTTACTAATGTTAGTGTCATATCATTCTTCTACAGACGTCAATCGAGCCTTTGACAACTATCACAGTTTCTAACCTGCTCCCAACAGTATTTTTGTAAGGTCAACCACCACAGACTCAGCTGAAGTATTTTCTGAGTTGTCATATTGGCCTGGAAGTGGCCCCTAGTTGGTCCTGCATGATCTTAATTGATAATGATTTATCTTTCATGTTTGATAGCACATATCCTTAGGATATCTTCTGGTCCCATTTTGTACATATATCCATTTATAATGGTTAATATTTTTTCTTTTAGGGATAACACCTTCTTTTTATTTGTTGGGGGATCATCTTGAGCCTTTCCATCTTCCAAAAAGTTTTCTATATCCTCCAGATCATTTGGTGTAGATTTGATTCGAAATATATGTGTGTCTGGAATATTGTCATCTATTCCTATTGGATCCTCTCTTGTTTCAAGTCGGGATAAATGGTCGGGTTGGATGTTCATTTTCCTAAGTCGGACGATTATGTAAAATTCAAATTCCTAGAATAGTATCATCCAATGATATATATTTCCTTGGTGAAATGATTTATTAACTAATTACTTTAATTCCTAATGATCGTTAAAGAATGTGAAAGGATTTGAAAGTAAGTAATGCCAAAACTTTTGTAGTGCAAATATCATTGAAAAATCTTCCCTTTCCGTGGTCGAATAGTTTATTTCTACTTTTTTCAATTTATGAATGACGTATGCATTTGGGTGATCAACTTTGTCGTCATATGGTTTTTCTAGAATTGATCCAACAACAATGTTCAAGAAATTAACATGGGCGTGAAACCTTCTCGACTAGTCAAAAATTTTTAATATAGGGGCTTCAACTAGTTTTTTCTTTAAGAATTTGAATGATTCCTAGAATTCTTTACTCCATATGAACTCGAATTATTTTCTAAGTAGCTCATCCATTAGGAATGTGATATCCAAATACTGGTGTATAATTTTTTTTTAGTATCTCGTGTGTCCCAGGAAGATTTGAATTTGTTTCTGATTTATGGGTGGCTTCAAGTCGAGGATGATCCTGATCTTTTCCATGTCAAATTTTACTCCATATTTTCATACCACATGTCCTAAAAGAATGCCAATTGGTGTGGAGAAAATGCACTTGTTAATGTTAAGGGATAGTTGGATTTGTATTCATCGTTAAAGAATTAGTTGAAGCCATTATATACGGTTTATAAATAAGTTGTATATTGTCCAGTCTTCAAAGTAAACAACCATTGTTTTTTATATATATTCTTTGAATTCTTTGACCACTATTCTTGAGAAAATGGCTAGGGCATTCTTCATTCTGAATGTCATAACTCTATAGGAAAATGAGCCAAATTATGAAATGAATGTTGTCTTTGGTTGATCCTCTTTGGCTATTGGTACCTGATTATATACAGAGAATCCAAGTGTAAATGAATAACATTTGTGGCCTGCAACTTCATTAATTATTTCATCAGTGAAGGGGGTGGGGAATAGGTCTGTTACGGTCAATTTATTGAGCCCTTTGAAATCGACACAAATTCATAGTTTATTAGGTTCGTTATTTTTTTTTGTACTACAATAGGGCTTCCCATTTTGTTTTGTTGATTGGGTAGATGATTCCTATTGCTAGCATTCTCTCAATTTATTTTTGGAAAATGGGATTATATTTATGGGCTAACTTGTATGGACGTTTTTTAATCAAATTTTCCCCATGTATAAGTTTTATCTTCATTTCTCCCATTTTTTCTACAAGTCCTTTTAAATATTTGTAGTCACAAGAAAAGACATATTGATATTCTTTTAGAAGATATACTATCTCGGTTGTTTGTTTTTCCGACCAATCGTCACCTACTCGTACCATTTTTGGTTGATCATCCTTTGATATGTTGAATTATTTAGTCTTGATTTCATCTCTCATCCACTCTGGTGGTTACTATTCATCGAGGTACTATTCCCATTCTTCGATTCTGGTAAATATTTTTGGAAAGTCAGGTTGTTCATGATCTTCCTTTTCTTCCTTAGTGATGTTTAGAACTGATTTTACATTTTTTTGCAATGTGAGATGATCCTTTTTCCATCTGAAGCTCTGGCCTATACAACTTATATTCTCCATTTTGATTCTTCGAGATATCGTAATTCCTTTATTTTCTATCAAAATGAAGTTGCAAGCTGATGTCGATATGAGGTCGACCGTCATTTTCCCTTTTTCTCTTTGTGTGGATGGAGTCGATTTCTTGAGGAAACTTTTAATCTGATGTGATACTTCTCTTAGATGTTCCTCTTCTAGGGTGAATTTGAATTCTTCGATGAAGTTTTATTTAATTTTAGACCAATTTAATGTATGGACAGAAGCTTCTTCAATATTGTACCATTTACTTGGTATTGTGTCTAACGTGCTTGGAAAAATATGGGGCCATACCCTTTCATCTATGTATCTGATTATGCATCATTCCTTCTCAGAATTGTGAATATGTTCAACTGGATCATACCTGATTTTAAAAGTAGGAATGTCAGCATATTTGGCTAGTTTCTTTTCCCTGAATCATTCTATGAAGTACATTGATACCGTTTTCCATGTTTGAATTTTGGTGGAATGTGTTTCCCACCATCTTCCAACCTAACTTGTGAAGGTTTCTACTAGGCTTTGAGACCTTCCTTGTTTTCCAATATATTTGGAAACCTCTTCTACATGTGTTAAAGATGCATTTCGTTCATTATAATGTACATGATTGCTTGTTATATTGTCGGTCGGGATGAGGCTAGGATTATGTCAATGCTTCTTTTTGTACACTATAGGTACTGCTTGAATTTAAAAGCATGTCCTTAGATGTTTTCTAGGAATAGATTCAATGGACCAAAAATATTTTGCATGTGCTTCATAGTTATCTAATTGCCATTTATACAAGGTTGAGTCTTAATTATCCTCAACTGACATAGGATATTCTCTCAAAATTTCTCCTTGTGCATTCGGTTCAACACAATATTTTTGCTCGTTGACTATTTGATAAAGGCATTGAGCTTCTTGATCCTCATCTCATGATTCGGTCCAAAGTTTTCTTTCTTTCGGGTCTAGAGGGGTAATTAATTTTTGTTCACTTCCTTTTAATTTTATTCTATCTCTTTCAAGCGAGACAATCGCTTTGATTTTTTGACCCCATGGATGACTGACAAGTGTTGCGTATGTTGGCATCCCCTAGACTAGGTCGATTACCTCAAAGTCGACCTTAGTCGGTATACCCATAATTTGAGGTTCAACATTTATAAGTATACCAATGGGATCTATCATTATGTGATATACCATATTAAGGTAATTAAAATTGGGTGCTAATGCGGTTCAAACCAATCTCATCCATGTTTCTTCAAGTAAGATATTGACTTGAGATTCAAAATCAACAACTATATGTTTGATTAGTACTTCATTGATTTCCATATTGACTCGTGGGTTATAATATTTATGCTGAGAAGAGATATGTTTGACATTGTTGGAAGGTCTTTGTCCTTCTATATATTCTCTTAATATATTGATAAAATCTAACAATCGACCGACTCATTGTTTTGACTTTAACAACTATAGGAATTCTTGTATAGTATCGTCATTTTGTCTTCCTTTATTTTGCTATTCTTGGCTAGAATTTTTTAACAATATGATGGCTTCCCTCATGATTTTTTCTTCTTTGTCTGGATTTGGGAAGAGGATAGCCTTCCCTGTTAACTTGTTTGGTGAAGGGGTATTGATATCTCTCCCAACACTAGACCTTGTGATGATATTTAATTTTTTTGAATTAAATTTTTTTTCTTTTGATACTTCCTGTAGAAGATTGAAGTTTTTTCTAGTCATAATATTGTTGAGTATTATTGGACAATCTTCAAGTGAATGGTCATCAATGTCACATATATTACAAAATTTTAGGTCTATCTGATCTTTTATTGTACATTCTGGGATAATATGGTCATCCTTCTAGCAATCGTAACAGTAGGGTCAACCTCGACTCTGACCATGTCCTCTTAATTGACCTCGAGCATCGCGTCCTTGTCCTCAACTGTAGTAATAATTTCTTCGACCGTAATTATTAGTTTGGTTAATAGCTCCTGTATGATACATTTTTTGTACATTAGCTTGATTTTATGCATTAAAATGGCATTCCTATGTTCTAGGACTATGAATTTCACAGATATGACACCACTTAGTGTTCTTTAAGTTGTGATGGAAATCCTACACAATATGCTCGTTTAATGCTTCACATATATTACAATATGTTTGATCTTGTACTCTGTGAGCATCTGTTATTACTGGAGGATGATTAGTGAGGCTACAAGTATCCTTGGCATGTCCTTCTTCACATGCCAAGTATCTATAAGAATTTATTTATTCTTATAGATAGATTTTTTATGGTTTGTTGTAAATGTTATATTTTTTCTTCCAATATTTTGGTCCACGAGGAGGTCGATGGGTCGTCATTGTCTGACTCAATGCATTGTGCTTTATGTAGTGAATCTTCACAAGTAGTTATTTCTTATAGGTGTAATGGTGAATGTATTCGTTGTGAAAGAAAAACTATGTACCATTGTACTAACACACTCTGATCGATCATGGTTGGTATTTGGCTCAAAAGATATTCGAATATTTTGTCATATTCTCAGACTGACTCTCCTAGTCTTTGTTTTATTTCTTTCAATTTTTTAGCATCCAAGTGTGTGACATATTGCACTTTGAAGAATGTTATGAAACTATTTTTTAGTTATGATTTTGAGCGATTATGATTCTTTGTGTAATCCATAAACCATGTTAAAGAACGATGTTGAGGGGAAACACCCATTGCTCCATCTTCTTATCTTCATCTTTGATGTTCGCAACATCCCAAAATTTCTCACACACAAACCACTATCTTTTTCAGTCCTCATCCCCCTCATAGGTGGGGATGTGGTTAAATCCCATTTTTTTTCTTTTTAGAAATAATCATTTTTTGCGGTGTTTGTCTTACCACACTTTTCAACCGAGTTTTCGAGTCTTCAATCGGTTTTTCTTTTGTCGCCTCTTTTGTTGGTCGATCTTCTACCATATGGTATTCAAGAAATAACTACTTCTTGTTGACTATGGAAAGTATTTATTCCGTCTGAGAACTTTGGTCTTTGTATTCGACTAAACATCACTCCAATGGTCATGTCGTTTCACAACTCTTATTTATTAAATTAGTTTCTTCTCTTGATACTAGATTTGGCAGGGGGGCCGAGTTGGTGAGAACCTTCATTTGGATGAGCATTTTGTTGGATTCACTTTTTTTTGGCTCAATGATAAGAATGTATCGTAGATTGTCGTGCTCGTCAGTTCTATACCATAATATTGCGGATTGGTCGTCGATCTAAAGTATTTGCTGGAGGAATTCTTTTATTCATAGGCTATTTTATGAAATGGGGGAAGAGAGTATCCTTGGTCTTCTAGTTGATAGGAATTCATTATAGCTTCTATCAATTGTGCATCACTTATTTTCTCAGGGATCACCGTGGTTTTTCTTATTTCTAGCTCTGGTCGATTTATTTTAGAATCAGGTTGCTCATGCGCTCTATCAAGATGACCCACCCTAATCATTTTTCTTTTCGAACCTTGACTATACCACAAGTAAAGAAGCTATACTCTTTTCTTTTTCCTTTTATCTTGTTCTAATATCTAGATGTTAGTATCTTTCTTATGTGATTATTTTCCTCTAGATGACATTTATACTTCAGTAATCGCAACTCCTGGTATTATTTTCTTGCGACATATCACAACTTCGACAGATCCCCCATCATCGACCTGACTTACTCGAATTCGGTAGTGCTAGCCATGTTCATTTGTTAAGAAAGTAGTCCCATGCTTATCGTGTGTCCTTTAACCTTGTGTCGAGAAATCCTTCCCACTCTTCATCTCTTTCTTCAAAGTTTTTATTTGGTATTGGTGTACCTAGTAGAGGCCAAAATTCAACAATGTCACTGAATCCCTTGTCGAGGAGGAATTTGTGAATCATTTTCAGAACAGTACAAAATAATCCTTCGTGCAAGTCAATGCAAAAAATTTCTTTTATTTTATCAATATATGTTCGATCTTCAATGACTTACTCTGATATATAATCTTCGCCAATTCTCTTGAACCAGTCGTGCAAATTTGTTTGTCCTCCATTCATGAGATTGAGGCCTAATTTCTCGTCGTCTATTAAATTACGCATTAACCAGTTTGTTGATGTACTCGAACAAGAATTCTGGGATGGCTTCCAGAAATATTTTGTGAGCCTCCAAGAAGAATCATGATCTCACTTCCCCTAATTAAAGGTTGTTTCTTCGTGCGTAATTCTTGATGTAATTCTCAATTTTTCACTCCCACCATTTGTGTATGTCTTGTAGAGTTATCAATTATGTAATATTTTGCATGCCCAGGTCTAGAACTATGGACAATGGAACCAATGTTGTAATATATGGGAAATTAAGAGAGAGTTACCAATAGTTCCTTACATAAGAAAACATAGAATACATACATGTATACATAGATGAAGACATGCACAAGTAGTGGAATCCCAAAGAACAACACTTTATTATATGGTATATCAATACAACACAATAGATCACATTGTCTATCATAGATTTTGCTATTTATACTTCTATATCTATTTACCAACAATTTGTAACTACTTAACTTCTTGGGTCAGTCGGTTAACATATACCTTGACCGACTTATACTTCCTACTTCAAAGATCGATCGAATAGCTCTTAGTCGATCATCAGGTCTAGTTGACAAAGTCTACTAGACCCTACAACATGTACCATAAACCTTGTACCATGAGATGTGCCTCAACCATATACCATATCATTCATGATATGTCTCAATCATCTCATACACTATGTACCATAAGATATCAACAATGAAGTTCCTCAAAAAAGTACTCAAGCATGTACCAATATCAACGACACATGCCTCTAACCATGTACCATATCATCAACCATATACCTCAAACAACATGCCAATCATCCATAGACCATATACCATAATATGTACCAAGCAAGTACTATCAATGGTGTACCTCAACCAAGTACCAACACCAACAATAGGTGTATCTCATACATGTGATAACATATACCAAGTGTGAACTTCAACCATGTATTGATATCTCAAATATATGTCTCTAATAATGAACCATAACCATGACATATACAAAACTAGATATCAATATAGCCAAGAGTGTACTTCTAACAAGGTACCGTGTCATCACCAAGGTGTGCCATACCATGTATCATCACCACTAATAACGTTCCATAACAGCATAAGCATAACCCTTAAAACCTATATCTAATCCTGTAGCTGACCTTAAACTCTGTAATACTAACTTGTAACTTTTCCTTAATCCTCAACAACCTGGCACTAGCATATTCCCCTATTTTGTCTTAGCCTCATGGGACTAATAACTCATGTATAGTAGGGACTTGTATGATGAGCCCTAGACAACCCATAGGGATTCCTCACATGACACACTTAAGATGACTTGCAAGGGTTTGCTTAATTAGGGTTATATAAAAATTCTCTCTCTCTGCAACTCCAAAACTTTTGCTCTTCCTTTGCACTTTCTTCATTGCATTAGACTCAACCTCAGATTCTCCAATAGACCAAAAAGTTCTCATAATATATATATTCAATGAATGTGTGTATGTATCAAACGAATGTATCATGAAGTGTATTTATAATTTTTCCAAGTAATGTTTCTCCTTAATCTTAGGGATTGTTGAAATTTCTCGTTGCAACAACTTTACCCTTTCATTAATGAATTGTAATCAATTTAAGGGATTCTTAAGCATTCTTCTAGGCTTCCAAATTCATGAGGGAATATCTCCCTAACTGTGAGGAACCACCTGGTGTAATACCTATCACCAGAAACAACACGATGAGGACTATCCATCTATGAGTGAGTTACCCGCATTTACATTGTCCTTCATGTCCTTATTCCTAAAAAAACTTCAGGTCTCATGATCACAAGTTCGAGGCTTCGTGTGAACTTTGTCAAATGCACCCATCACATATGTTTCCATCAACCACTCTTGTTGGCATCAATGAAAACTAACTCACCATCAATATCGACCACAAATATGGGAACACTCTAAGGATTTACATCAATGACAATCAATTGTCCAATAGCTGTATGATTTTTCAAGAATAGTGGGAATGGATGGAGAAGATGCAATTTTTTTCCTATAAAATAGTCCATGATTATGTTATTATGCTATGGTATGCCTAGGAATTATTATGGTTCATATGAGTTCACCCTAAAAAAATGTATAGATTTAATAAGTAGTTATTCAAGGTGTGGCATATCAAGTTGTTTTTCTTAGCTATTGGGGCATTTTAGATTAAAAATTTTCTTTTATTTTATAATTAGATTTTTTAATTATGAGTCTAATTAAACTTTTCATATCTTTATATCAAGTTTTACATGCAAATATGATTCCAAATTTAACATTATGTATAATTATAATATTCATTATACATAGATAAGAATATGAGAAATTTCTCAAAGTGAATTAACCATGTGCATAATTCACACAAGATTTTCATCTCATTTAAGTGTTCCATTATAGATTTCAAACATTCACCATGAAAATAAATAGAAATACATAATAAAATACAAATAAAGTATTACACATGGAAATAAAAATGAAAAATATATCTAATCAAATGCATGTCAATCAATATGGTTATTGAGGATGGATTTATCACTCAACCATAGGAATTAGTTGAGGACCTCACCTCCAAGCTAAGCCATGATACCACAAGGGAAAACAAACTTTCTCCTAAGAGGCTATATATATATATATCTCAACCAAACTAACAGTGCACAAGAATTGAAACCAACCAGACACCTATGACCATTCCATCAATGGATATCTTCTAAGAATATTACCCATTCCCCATTCATCCTTAAACTTCCTCTCCTCAACCAAATATAAAACAAGGGGATGGCTTTCCCTTCCACTTCCCTTATTTGTGATGCATTCCCTTAGGAGTCCATTTTTCCATTATTTTCACGAAATTACTTCAAGAGTGTATATTTCCCTTCTCTTTGCAACAGTACCTCAAGAATATTCTTCCTCTTTCATTCAATGGTGCAAGAAGGAAGAATATATTACCCTAATGTTTTTTTGGAATCCTATAGTGGTAGATTATTGTCCCAAATATGGATAGTTCTTGTCACAAACACTCTATTGTAGATTTATAATTTTCTCTAGCTAATGTGGACACTGTAGCCATGGTTCTCCCTTTAGAAATAATCCCATTTCCTCTCTAATTTTCAACATCAAGTCCCCAACTTACAATATGTTCTTACTCATAGCAATATCATGGGATTTTGTTAGGGGCCCACACTTTCTCCCTTATTTACATGGATACGTAATTAGTTGGTGGTGTCCATCTCTTTTAAATAATGTCCACTAGATAGTTATATTGTGTAATCTGTAAATGAGAGGTGGTTAGGGTTTTGGTTAGTTGGAAACCATTTCTAGTAGTAGAATATATGAAATTGGGTACCAAAGGTTTTGATTTTGTATTGGAGCTCTTATTAATCAGAGGTTACACCCTTGAAGAGGCAAGTGAACAATGCTATATATTAAAATATTAATAAAGGTTTTCCTATTGTTTTCATTTCAATACTCTGTTTATGTTTTTATTTGCTTTCCATAATTATATTTATATCTATATTGTTATGAGTATTATGCTTAAACTATTAAGGAACACCACAAGTGGTATCAAATAAATTTCATATATCAGCACATCCTTGAATTTTATAAATTTATTTTTAAGCTAGAGATGTGTTCCAACAACTTTAAACATAAATATCTATCATTTAGTGAGTAAAATTGCAGATAGGGAAACATACACATAGGGAATAGAAGTGGAGTCACCTAGTTGGATAGCCTTGTAAACCTTTGTTAGTACCTCAAAAAGTAATTCTTGATAAAATTGATTTTTTCTATAGATTAAATCTTCCATGTACCTTCTAGTATATTAGAATCCCCCTAGATGCACTTGAAACTGTCCTTGCATAAGATTCTCCATAGTCCTATTGTTATTGCACACTGAGAGCATCACTTGGGGAGATCATTCTGTGTACCAAGGACTCATGTATTATGACTAAGGGTATGATCTATATTCCTTAGTGCTATGAAAAATTTAACCAAGTACTACTATTGGAGATCCTTAGGTATATCAAAGAGATATAGTGCTAATGAATCCTATATCCTTAGGACCCTTCCAATTCTTGGCTCTAAAGGATGGGGAACTAGAAAAAAGAAACAATCGCCTGGATAATTACTAGATGGTGGACCTATGTCCATTCTATGTCATCACAATGGATTGTTATTATATAATAAATTTTAATATCTGTATAGTCTTTCTAAACTTATTTCAAGCTTCTTCAACATGAATTCAAAATTATGAAAGGACATCTCTATTTTTTATTTTTTTCAATGCTTGTTTACAAGACTGAGATCGATACTCAACAATGGAGCAATCCACTCCACAATGTTATTATTCCCAATCAAGTAATAATCCAGTGTAAGAAGAGATTCAACCCAACACATGAGAATGATTTATGGGCATCTTAATACACATAAGCATATGCCCATTCACCATATCATTAAGCTTTAGAAAATATGCCTCATCTCATCCTATTATGCTTCCAAAATAACATGGATATATATATATATAT
>JZKD02S1902844.1:141405-156943 GCA_000966675.3 Picea glauca | reverse complement strand
TGAGACTTCATGACAAAAAATAAGGTTGTATGTGAATTCCCATGCCTTAAATGGATATTCTAAATGACTAGGGGAAAGGAAACATAGAATTCTAAGAGTCTACACTAGGTAGCAATCCAATCAATGAAATGGTTAGTCTATAGGTGGTTAAGTATACACCAGAGAGAGAGAGACAAGATTTAGTTAATATATAGAGATCAAATAGAGATCAAACAAATATTAAATAGAGTATGAAGTGCAAATACAAGGTTTTACAATGTGTTTAACATAACAATAGGACACACCAAATCACCAACAAACTCACTATGCCAATGACCAAGAAATTAAAACACTTAATCACTTAAATTTATGATAAAGGATATTGAGATTTTGATCTCTAAATTCCACTCAGAGATCTTAGAAAACATAGCCTTGTATAATCTTTAGCATGTACAATTGCATATATGCTTCAAAAATCCAAGTGAATTTCTAGTGAGGAACTATGATCATTTAAATTCCAATGAATCCGTGAGAAGAGAAATGACTGTAGTTCCTCTCTAGCAATAAAATGGTCAAGGATGGAGAAAAACACTTATATCCAACAAATAAAACAGAAAATTGGTCTAAGAAAGGAAATCATATCCAATAACTATGTTCCTTAGACCATCAATATTCTCTAGCTATTAATTGAATGGTCAATGATAACTAGCTATTATGGCCCTCATAGTGGCTTGAAGAAATGAATACAAGTTTATGTTTGGTTTATTAATTGAACAAAAAACACGAAACCACGTTTCAAAATGAAGCAACCAATAGAAAATATCAACCATACAATTAATTAATCCACCATAATACAACATAAATTTTACCATAGAAACCCTAATTGGAAAACCAACTTCGAATGGATTTTCCCTTGTTTTCTCATCAATTGCATACTTACAATCAAATTTTAGATCTCTAGAGCTTCTATAGATTAAAATCTTAAAACATATCTCAGTTAATCCCTCTATTATTTGGAAAATAACCCCTTTGCCAATGTGATACAAAGGTTTATATGTTAATTTAGCTAGCTTGGAGCAATAGGAAGGACAAGCATCTTGACCTCTTTAGCTTCCTAATTCTGATGTTCTTCCCCATTTCTTTTCTAGTAGTATTCTATATCATGGTTCCTTTGTCCTTGTCATTTTTTCTTGTTTTAATTCTTTTAATCTTTAATTTTTTTATTCTTTCCTTGGTTATACAACACTTTGAAGGTGAGAAATAGTGTAATGGACAAGTGTGGATCCCTTCACAATATAAATTGCTCCTCCAACCTTTTCCTCAACCTTGTATTCTTGAGCTTCAATTATGTATCTAACCTTCTCAATTATTCATTGTTGAGACATTATAACTATATAATTTTTATTAAGATCCAATTTTGGATCACACCTCCCCATTGGAAGGCTTTTGAGAAAGAAAATCCAACCTCAATAAAACCAGGCCAAGACACCAAAAAAGAAGGGTCATGGAAAGATCAATAAGGACACTGGAAATTGGTGTGAGTTCCACAAAATACCATGGAATGACATTGATTAATATCAATCGAAACAATCATTATTGGTTGAGATTAAAGAAAAGAAGTGGAACCCTGACTTGGACTTTGATTCAAAACTGAAAAATTTGATCATTGATGAAGAACCCAGTGTTAACATCGCAACCACAAAGATTCAACCAGATGAGTCAAAGGAGCTTGAGAAGGGGGAGTGCCTCTTCCATTCACAAATGTGAGTGAAGGGAACCCCACTACATTTCATTGTTAACTGCAGGAGATAGAAGAACCTAATCTTAGTTGAGGTCATCAAGAGACTAAAGCTATAAAAAATGCCACACCCTCAATGATACACCATCGATTGGTTGAGCCAGGGATGAGATTTTTACATGATCCAACAATTCCCCCATTCCTATGACATCGATCCCTTCAAATATGAGGTATTGTGTGATGTTTCCCCACTCAAAGTATGTGGAAGCATCATGTTATTTATGAGTCTCCTCCCTATAGTTTCATTGTTACTTTGAGAGTTTATCCCTATATGGTATGAGAGGTATTTCCGACTACTGCAATTTCATTTATCTGAGAAAAATAGTGTTGGAAGTTAATCTCTATACTAAAAAGTTTGTCCTCTTCATATTCGAGTTAGAAGGTGAAAGAAAGGTCACTTCAACTGCCACAACCTCTACAAAAGATATCTCTACACAGTACAAGAAAGTGGACATGGTTGTATCAGAATATAGAGATATAGTCACTTCACCTATATGGGTGCCTCTACATTGTTAAGTCAAACATTTCATTGGATTGATACATGGTTCTCTCTTACCCAATGGTCCAATATACAAGTGCTCCCTTCTAGAGAATGTGGAAATAAAATGTCAAATGCATGAGCTTATATGCAAGGGCCACATTCAATCAAGCTCCTCGCCTTGTGGGATCCGAATTATGTTTGTAGATAAGAAGGGTGGGACATGGTGACTCTGTATTGATTATAGATCCCTAAAAAATATCATTTTCAAGAATCGATACCTGATCTTTGGGATTGACGATATTCTTCATTATCTTAAGGGTGCCAAGTTCTTTAATAACATTGATATAAAGTCTTCATACCACCAAGTTCCGATAGAACAAAATGATGTATCGAAAACAAAATTCCAATCTAAATAAGGCATTTTTGAGTGGTTGTTCATGACTTTAGGATTGACTAATGCTCGAGTGACATTCATGAGGATGATGGATGATATATTGTGTTCGTTCACAAACAATTTTGTGGTAGTATATTTGGAGAACATACTCATATTCAATTGGACTTAGGAAGAATATCTAAAACACATCCAATAGGTCCTGAGCTGATCTAGATGGATTTGAGTGGCCTCCCACCTATTCCAACTGGCTCATTTTGTCAGTTTTCTAGTTTGGCATTATTTTCCTAATCTTCAGGTCCCTGGCTTTTAAGTCCATTTTGAGGCCCTAAACAACACTTTTAGGGATTTCCAGAGTTAGAATGTAGATGGGGATAGATTTTGATGGGAACATATTTATTCATAGGACAAATCTTTCCAACAAGATATCATGTGTCTAAAACAAAGATCGTATGCAAAAGTTATGACCCTGGGAAGTTGATGTACTAACTTACCCAAACGGGGCCCACATGACTTTTGATGCTTCATCTTCTAGGGTTAGGTTTTTGGATGTCTAGGATTTTTTACATTCATGTTTACTGTAAAAAGGCCTTCAGAGCCTCATTATAATCATCTTATTGTGAATGGACACAACCGTCACATCTCTTCTCAAAGAGAAGCTGCCACCATTCTAGCAAGCTTGTTTTTCACTGCATTTTACTGTTTCGACTTATTCCCTTATTGAATAGAAACCAGTTTATTGTATATATTTTATTCTATGTTAAGCATATTTTGGTAATAATATGTATTCATTTCATTCTTCTCATAAAATTCGGATCATGATCACCCTCCGACAACGCACACTATACAACAATATGAAGAAATGATCTTTCAACATGCAACAAATCCAATGCTTGTGATAAATCATGGATGAACATGGGGTGCATGTAGACCTAACCAAGATCCAATTAATTTGTGAATATGTCACCCCAAAGTCTATGATAGGGCTCCATATCTTCTTGGGAATCACCAACTTCTACGATAGGTTCATGTTGGGATTCTCTCATATCGCTTGGCCCTTAAAAAAAGTGGCCAAGGATGGAGCTAATGCCAATTTGTTTTGGTCCGAGTCACAATAGAAATGATTCTAGGATCTAAACCACCACCTATGATTTTCACTAGTACTCACACTTCCATCCTTACAACAACCATTTGAGATTGATACATATGACTTTCACTGTACTATTGGTGCAATCCTCACTCAGTAGGGACATCTGATGGCCTATCATAGTGAAACACTATCTAATTTTATTCAAAGATATCACACCTTTGACAAAGAGATGTACTCCATTGTGCAAGCATTTTGATAGTGGAAGAATTATATTCTAGGAAAGGAAATGATCATCCACACTGATCACAATCCTCTACAATTTATGGAGACACAAGGAAAGTAACATAATGACCACTATTAGAAGTGGACCACATACTTGTAACAATTCCAGTTCAACATCAAGTACAAGAAGGGTAGCACCAACCATATTATATACTTCCTCAGGAGACCCCCAGTTGTGGAACTAACCACATTTCTTAAATCCTATTGGCATGAGACCTCCATGTGGCTACAATTATACAACATTTACTCTAAATTCACCGCTACCTATCAAACATTTAGAGTAGGAAAACCAGTTCCATAATTTCATCTCTAGGATGGAATACTATGTCATCTGGGCCATCTCTATGTTCCTTAAAGTGAGCTTTCAAAGATGATTTAATAATCTCATTAAAGTCGGGTGGTAGGACACTTTGGAATGTAAACAATAGTGGGAATGCTACAAAATCATTTTTATTGGATGAAGCTTCAACAAGATGCCAACAACTATATCAAATCATGCACTTCCTGCTCCTTCGTCAAACTTACCATTAAAAAACAAGGGATATACACCCCTTTACCTATTCCTGATAGGCCTTGGGAGTCCATATCCATGTATTACATGTTTTGACTACCTTTAATCAGGGATGGTAATGGTTGTGTATTCATGGTCATTGATCGATTCTCTAAGATGGAATTTTTGACACTCTGTAAGAAGAGTATCATAGCCGAAGCCACTACTAATATCTTGTTTGAGTGCGTTTGGATTCATTTCGGGATACCACATTTTATTATTTCAAATCATGATAGTAGGTTATTGAGTACATTATGGTCCAATATATGGCCATTGATGGACACCAAGCTCACCAAATCAAATTCCTTCTGATACCAAACCAATGGATAGACAAAGGTAGTCAACATGATGATTGTACATATCCTAAGAATGTACAACTACAAACATCCCCACAAATGGGGTGGTAGTCTTCCTTTTGTTCATCATAGCTATACTATCCATAGACCTTTTCAGGTGTTCTTAGGGTTCCAACCATTGGCCCCAATTGATGTAGCTCTTCCCATTGCATCCACACAGGAAGAATATTCCCATGCTCAAAACAAGGCTGATAAGGAAGCCATATTTGTTGAACTATTTAATCACATCTACAAACAAGTCCATAAAATATTGCAGAAAGCCAATGTCAAGTACAAGAAGTGACATGACCAACATTAGGTTCTACACAAGTTTTAGGTTGGTGATAAGGTATGGTTACATTTTTAGAAAGAGCGCTTTGCAAGATCCCATTTAAAGCTTCATCCACTTCGATATTGGACTTACACCATCACCCAAAATATAGGTGACAATTGTTTGAATTAAGAATTCCCCCATTCCTTGGACTGCATCCATTCTTTAACATGGAAATCCTTCACCCATATTCTCCACCTCTACTAGACACCTCAAAGGTAGTTGAGCACTTGGCCCCTACTGAACTCAAACCTAACTGCCTTGATCAGGCTACATTTGATCAAATCATGGATACATAGATGAAAGGAACTTGCCAACAACAAATCCAACTCTATTGAGTCATCAAAGTAGGGAAACTTCTTCACCAAGGCAAGTGGCTTACCATGAGCTAAGTTCAATAGAAGTTTCCCCATATGATGAGAGAACTTGAAAGTGAGGAACATTTCTTCCTAATGGGGGAGGACTGATTCAGGTGGACATCAATGTCTACCCACCTCTTCCACTGAATCAACAATTCTATATCTTCTTAGCAATTTTTCTACGCATTTTCAAGTCCCAGACTTCTGAAGCTATTTTGAGGGCCTAAATTGTGGTTTCTAGACATTCGAGAGGAAATGACTTGCCATGGCATACCCTAGAAATAAAAAAAAAGGTTGTAATCCTTGGATATTTATTTCCAATGAGCTATCATGTACCTCAAACAAAGATTGTATGCAAAAGTTGCAGCCCTAGGAACTTGATGTATCAACTAACCACCTTGGGGCCCACAATACTTTTGGTGTTTCATACTCCAAGGTTAGGGTTATGATGTTTAAGGATTTTCCCTATTTTTATTTTACACTTCATAATAAAAGGACCTTTTCAGTCTCTTTGTAATAATATTTTTGTGAATGAGTGTAGCTAACATCTATTTCTCTTCAAAGAAAAGCTACCACCATTCTAGCGAGTTTATGTTCTATAGTATTCTATGATTTTATTCATTAATAGAAGTTGGGTTTCACTATGTTGTTTCACCCTCTACTATGTTTATGTGTGTGTTCCACTTCATTCTCAATATAATCTGGATCAAGTACATGTTTGAATTTCAGAAAATTAATTTTAAGCTAGAGATGTGTTTCAACAACTTTAAACACAAAGATCTATCATTTAGTGGGTAAAATTGTGGGTATGGAAACATACACATAGGTAATAGAAATGGAGTCACCTAGTTGGACACCTTTGTACACCTTTGTTTGTATTTTGAAGAGTAATACCTCAATATATGGAACTTTTCTACAAATTTAATCTTCTATGTACCTTCTAGTATATTAAAATCCCCCTATATGCACCTGAAACTAGCCTTGCATAAGCCTCTCAATAGTCATATTTATATTATACACTAAGAGAATCACTTGAGGATATCATTATTGTGTACCAAGGAATAATTTAGTGTGATTGTTAGAGAAGGACATTTTGGGACCAGTTTTTGGAATCACATAGGAGCAAACCATGTGACAAGCTAGTTAGGGAGCAGCACACGAAGAAGAAAGCAACATAGTTATCTCATTTTTAGGGGTTAGCACGTGTGGATGGAAAACATTAGTTAGAAGTAGTTAGACCTTTTGGTCCATTTTGTAATGGGCTAAGCCCTATTGTAAAAGTACAAATATGTAACAGTTTTTAGGTAGAAGGGTATGTTATGGATGAGTGAGTTCAGAGCTAAGTGTGCATTGTATGTACGAATAGTAAGGGCATGTTGGGTTATAACAGAGATATCATCTATGATCACAATGCACACCCTTTTTAAGATATGATGTTGAATGATAATATAAGAATCATGTCGTTGTGGAAGTAGCCCAGTTTAGGGTGAACCACGTTAAATGTTTGTGTTATGATGTATGTTATGTTGTGATGTGTTTCTTTTTTGTTATGTTTATGGCACACATGTAATGTATGAATGCTCATATGAATATGCTACATGCACTGACGATTCTTCTCACAAGATAACTGAATGAATGTTAAGTGAATGGATATGATGTATGTGTCCCTTCTCCTCATGACTGTAGAAACCCAGTTCCTATAGTGCCCATAGGTACCTTGGGTGAGACTTCACCTTCTTGTGGGTGATTCTGAAAGGGATGGTATATTGAGGGTTTTGTTGGTGATTTGATGTTGAACCCTAGGTCTTCCCATTGTGCGCCAACAAATGGTTCAATTATCGGGACTCGGATTTGCGATTGACGGGAATGTGGAGACCTACTAAGGAGGATATTGTACAATGGTTGGACACAAAGGAGTTTTCATTTGTTGTAGATCAGAATAAGAATCCACAAATCAACACAGGCAAATGGCTACAGAGATATGTATTTACATATTTGCATGAAATTTTCTTTATTGATTTTTCACTGTTGTTCTGAAAAATTGGACTCCTAAGTTAATTTGGCAAGTCAATAATATAAGAAATTGGGTATGACATGCAATTGATTTCTTGTTGGATAGTATATTGGGAGGATACATTACTAAATTTTCTATAGATTGTACCAAGTCATATATTGTTTCTGAAAGGGAATTATTTAAGGGACCATGTGAAAGATACCTGAAGTCACTATCTACTTGGATTAAAATGTTGTTGTGTGATAATGGGGTTATGAAGATGGAATCTGATCACCCTCTCAGCTAATAGTTTTCACTCATAAGGGGGAGTAGGGGTTGACCAGGGAATGGTATGAGTTTTGTAGGGAAGAATGAATGAGGAGAAGATGGGTTAATGATGATGAGAGAAGAAGAAGGTGCAAAAGAAGAAGAGACTGAGGTATTGTGTAGTGGTAAGAGATTTAAGCCAAATAAGAAGAGGATTGTGGCTAATAGAGAGGAGCAACACAATGATTTTGAAGAGAGAAACATTGGCATAATACTCTAAATCATATCATGCACAAAAGGTCAGCTCAATACAATAGAATAATATCCAACTCAGGACAAACTCTATGTGAAAACCATGACCCCTTATGTGTCTCCAAGGTCTGAAGAAACTTTGTCGATTTTAATTAGTAAGGGAAGTGAGGTTAGTAATCATAACTGTGGAATTAGTACAGTAACCAAACTTCATATAGTATCACCAAGAAGGAATATTGTGCATAATATGATGGAGGGAGTAGATCCCACTTTAAGAATGTTTATCTTTCATAGGGAAGGTTCAGAAGATCTAGAACACCATTTTTTCATATGTGAGACAATATTGACTGTGAAGAATTTACAGGATGGTAATTTGAAGATTGCACAATTGGAAATGACATTCAAAGACCACACACTACTATGGTTCATGAAATATCATACTACTACACCTATGGAAAAAACTAGAACATTGGTAGATGTAAGACAAGCTCTATTGAAAGAGTTACAGAAACCTAAGTTTGAGTCCCAATGCATTACAGAGCTGAAGGAAATCAAGCAGATACTTAATGAATTAGTGTGGGACTATGATAAAATATTTAATATATTGAAGGATCAGATAACTTTCCAAATTCTAGATGAACAACATAGGGAGTGGTTTATTGCAGGATTGTTGCCACATATATGCTACCCTTTGATGCAACATAAGATTGCGTCAAAGTTGGAAGCCCTAGAAATTTCTATGAAATTGGAAGCTTCCTTGATAGGAGAAAATGGTGCATGAATGGCTCAAGTTTAGTCACAGTTAGTAGTGATGACTATTCAGTTGCAGGAACTTATGAAAGGAAAATAAAAACGTGAGGAAGTCTGGTGTGTCACATGTAGATTATAATTCCATCATAAGAACGAATGCCCAACTTTTTATAAGTATTTGAATATAGGAGCCTCAAACTCATTAGGAGTATGGTGTGAGATTTTCAAGATGATGGGTCGCCACCCTACTCATTTTCCATTGATGCATAAATATTAGAGCACTGCAAGAAACATGTTTTGCAATTTTTGTAAGTCAGTGGGACATGAAGAGAAGGATTTCCACATATTTGATTTGATGAGAGAGTGCACTTCAAATGCATATAGAGTCTAGGGAGAGGAATCTGAAGGAGGAGCTCCCCAATACAATACTACAAGAGTTTATAATCAAGGAGGAAGAGGAGGTTTTAGAGGCCATGGAAGAGGAGGATTCGACAGAGGAAGAGGAATAAGTATATTTTATAACTGTAATCATCTTGGACATTTGGTGCGAGACTATCTAAATCCCTGCACGATGTGCACATATTGCAGATAGCTATACCATGCAATAGAGTACTACCCACAATTGATCACAAAATAGAAAGAAAAGAAGAACCCAAATATACATATGATAGCAGCAGAGGCACGTGATGAAAAACCCAAGATAATAATAGTTACACATGAAGAAACAAGAACCAGAGCCTATACGACAGATCAAGGAAGTAGGATCCACCAGTGGGTTAGGAAAGAAACATAACCTCTTCTATTGTTTGACCCTAGAAAGAAGAAAGAGACGTATATGCAGGAAAGGAAGGAAGTGATAGAAGTAGAATGGATAACATTAACTTCAACCATGCCACCTTTTTATGACAAGTCACCAATGTATGATATGCCACCAATCTATGACCATTCAGAAAGGAATATTGACAAGGTAAGCACTTTGAAAAGTTTTATAAAAAAAAATTTAGAGCTAATGAAGGATGAGTATGCTTTGAGTAGGTTGCACAGAACGATCGACCATTTCACCCAAGAGAAAGAGATACCTTTTGTACACCAAGAAATTGACCAGGTGTACCGCAAGAAGAGAAAAAATAGGGATTTTCGACAAAAAAATGTGCATATAGGAAACTACAACATGAAAAATATCATTTTGGATCTAGGTTCCAATGTGAATGTCATCCTAAGACAAACCTGGGAAATCATGGGTAAGACAAAGTTTCTCTAGTCTCCCATTTAGTTGAGGTCAGAAAACCAACATAAGATTGTTCCAATTGGAAGGTTGATAGGGATAAGTGTTAATATTGATGGAGTGCGTAGCGTGGCTGATTTTGAAGTGATCGAGATAGTGGATGGTAGAACCCCTTACAAAACACTACTTGGAATTGACTAGGCCTTTGAAAACTAGACTATCATTGATATGAATAAGAGACATATGATATTTGAAGTAGAATACTTGAAGTTTATTGTGTCATTGGATCCTACTAAAGAAAGAAGATGTGTAGAACCAGTAAAGGGAAAATAGCTCAATAACCTATATAATATTGACCATGTGGATGAATGATTATGTGAATCCTACATATGATGGTGTACTTAGTTGAAGAAGTATTATTTCATGCAGGTCGGATTCATAAGAAGCTTTGGACAATTGGCAGCAGAGATTGCATGAAGTGTGTACAAGGAAATGTGCTTAGATTACCTGCACGTTACAATGGATTGGAACTAAGTTATGTTATCCTTTGATGTATGATGGACTCTACAAGGTATGATGGACTAACTGATGTAGCTTATTTAATAAGATAATTTGAATTTCAAATATCATATCAGCAGAGATTACTATCTTTAGACGTCATGTTGGAAGCGACCCCAACAAGATGATGGGTCATGCATAAGGATGGAATAAGAGATTGGAAATAGTGCATAAGTCTATTACAAGTCGGGTTCGAGACAAAGAATGAAGATACTATGAAGAAGTATACAAGATTGAACTATCTAATGGAGCATGTTACATAGTGCATTACCACATGGAGTAAAGTACCTAGGAAAGAATGAACACACTTGTTTGTAAATACCTTGGACACAATCCCGAAGAATTGGTACTTGGAACTAGAAGTGCAAAGAGAAACTACATTTTGGGAAGCATTGACTCATAATTTTAAGGTAACTTTTAGTTTTGAAGATGACGCTCCTTTGATTGACTCATCTTTGTAGGTCATCAAGAACAATATGTCCATATCAAATGACTTGACAAAACTAGTACCTGTATGTAGCCCGCATAGATCTTCTGCGAAAGTTGAATAATTTTGCACAATTATAATGTTATTGCAGAAAACCAAAAGGAGGACGAAGATCCCATAAATGTGCAAATACTAGAAACTGAAGGAGAGTTCATAGTAGAAGGACCACAACTTGAATCTATTGTGTATGCAAAACCATTGAGAATGCGCAAAGTAAATATTGGTACAGAAGATAAGCCCAAATTTGTGAACGTAGGAGACTATTGGAATAATGAAACTGTTCAGAAGATAATTGATTTACTGCATGAATATCAAGACCTATTTCCAACTACTTTTTCATAGATGAAAGGGATTGTTGGGGAGTTAAGAGAGATGAAAATGCCCTTGAAGACATATGTTAATCCAGTCAAGTAGAGACCATACAGATTGAACCCGGTGTATAAGAAGAAGGTGAAATCAGAGATAGACAGGATGTTGGAGGCTGGAATTATTGAACCTGTCACAGAATCGGAGTAGATTAGTCCAACGGTGGTTTAGGATAAGAAGGCAGGAGGGATCAAAATTTATGTAGATATGAGGAAATTAAATGATTCTTTCTTACATGATCCATTTTCAACTCCGTTTACAGATGAAATTGTTGAGAATGTAAGAGGACATGAAGATTATTCATTCACTGATGGGTTTTTAGGGTATCATTAGATCAAGATTGCATAGGTAGATAGATATAAGACTACATTTGTGACATAATCAGGATTTTACCAATATAGAGTGATTCCTTTTTTATTAAAGAATGTATGAGCAATATTCTCTAGAGTGGTTATAACAACATTTAAATAATTTATCATTATGTTCTTATAAGTATACTTAGATTATCGGATGTTGTTTATCATTTTGAAAGATCATGTTGAGACTTTTCACTTGATGTTGGATAGGTGTAGGCAGTTTCAAATATCTTTGAATTTGAAGAAGTGCACTTTTTGTGTGTCGTTTGGTATCTTACTAGGCCATGTAGTGTGTAAGCAAGGACTATTGGTGGATTCCTTGAAGATTGATGTGATTTTTTATTTACCGACATCGACTTCGGTGCGATAGTTATGAACAACATTGGGTAATATAGGGTACTACATAAAGTTCAATAGGGGATATTCATAGATCACAGCCCCATTGGAAAAATTACTAAAGAAGGAAAACAAGTTTCAATGGAATGAGGAATGTCATAAACATTTATATACTTTGAAGCAGAAATTGGTTATTGTGTCGATTTTGATATTTCCATATTGGAAGGAGTTTCATTTTCACATGGATGCGTCATATGTATATTTAGGCATAGTGTTATATTAGTCAGTAGAAGGGTATACATATCATCCCATTACATTTGCAAGAAAGAAATTGTCAACTACATAACAAAACTATATTACCACAGAACGTGAAGGATTATCGATGGTGTATGCATTGTAGAAGTTTAGACATTAATTGTTGGGTTCACACTTTAAAATGTACACAGATCATTCTGCGTTGAGATACCTAGTCAATAATCCAGTGTTGTCGGGGAGAATATGCATATGGCTACTATTGTTTTATGAATATGACTTTGAGGTAATTGGGAAACCAAGCAAATTTAATTCAAGACCTGATCACTTGTCATAGGGAGATCCAGGAAACTTGGATGACAGTCAACTAGATGCACACTTATTTTTTTTTAGGATTGTTGATGACTATTTTATAGATATAGTCCCATTCTTGAGCATAGGAGTAGCCCCACATGAGTTTACAGTTGTGCAGAAGAAGCAGTTAGTAATGAAGGAAGCATACTATCAACTAATAGAAGGAAATCCGTACAGGTTAGGCACATATGATATTATGTGATGATGCATATTGGAGCATGAAATACATATGATATTATCATAGGGACATGAATGGGTTGCAAGAGGTTACTATGCAGGAAAAGAAATATCTCAGAAGATTTGTGCATAAGATTATGGTGGCTTACCCTTCATCAGGATGCTAAGGAATTTTGTAAGACTTGTGATGTTTTCCAGAGAATTGGGAATCCTTCCAGGAGAGATGAGATGTCATCAGTATTGCAAGTAACATTACAATATTTTGATAAATGGGCCTATTAGCACTACAAATGTACTTGACTGCAAAAACAACATGCATAACACATATTGAAAGAGATTTGATGTTTGTTTGTGGGTTTTATAGGATGAGATGTCAATTTAATTGGGATAGGTTTCAAATTTTATCTGTTATATCTCATGGATCAAAGGTTCACAAGATTAAAATGAGAAAATATAAATTGGATATATGAAATATGGAAGAATCAGAGAAAACAATATGAAGTATATAAGAAGACACAAGTATATCCAACTCATATACATCAATAAGACATTCATCAATCAAAATACTTTTGAAAGTGAAGTAAGAAATATCTAAATGAAACTCGTGAATTGAAGGAAAGTAAAAAAAGTATTTAACGTACATGAATCTTCAAGTCATAGATAACTTAATGAATAAAGGCATCGAATATCATTCCATTCAAATATGCAAAAAAATTGCGAGAACACATAGGTAATGCAAACTAATATATTTAGTTCATGAGAGTCCTTGATAATAAGAGATACAATAAAATTAGTTCCTCATCCCCTCACACAAAGTTATTATCTCAATCTAACTCTCTAACCTCCGCCCCCCCTTTTTTTACATTTCAAATGATAGCTTAAATAGGAAAAATACTTCTAGAGGTTGTTACAATATTTTAGGAATCAACATGTATTACTAAGACAAACATAAAATGAAACTCGAATCAATTTCCAAAAAATTTGGAGTTGTTGTGATCGAATGCCCTCAAATATGGAATAAGTACTTGATTGTTGATTTCATGCCTTGTAATGCTTTCCCACCTCCATGTTGACTCGACATTTTTGGAGAAATCTGAAGAAAAGAATTTATTTTTCAGAGATCCTCCCATAGCTCCTAAAAGATTCCATATTTTTAGAAATTGTATGCATTTCACCTAATGGGTCCCTTTAAGACCCATGTCTCAAATTTGGATGATTAATCACCATTTTCTTGAAAATCAAGTTCAAATTTTGTTTCCTGGAAAATGATGTGGATGGCATAAATTCTTAACTGAAGATATGGGTCGCTTTGAAGAGGTTTGGGAATGATCTCAGGAGTGTAAATGTATCTCAAGGATTCTAGAAGAAAAACCCATATCCTCTTTTTATCTCTTGGATGGAGGGAACAAACCAACAAGCAATTTCTTTTTTTAATTTCGTTTACAAAACTTTTTGTAGCGCCTCTTGTGGCATTCAATCTCTTCACCTCATACTTCAAATGATATTTGAATTATTGTAATGCCATTTCTATCTTTATATGTCACCAGAATTACAATGTTTGGATATTAGCATTCAGTTCCAGGAGATCATCTAACTAATGTTGGTCGACATTATTCAGAGCAATAAGAATGTCTTCAACCATATTCAAGATTTTCTAAGAAAATGTTTCTCCTAACTGGGACTTCTCATATTCCAATCAACTTGTTAGATATTGTTTTTAAGAAACATGATTTTCAAAGCTTTCAGTCCCTTATTTCTAATTGTCTCTCTTACATTAGATATGAGGGAAACTTCCTTGTATTTTTCTTGGTATCAAATGGAAACCTATTAAAATTCTATAATAATATTCTTCCCATGTACTCAACAGTTAGCACCTTTTTTTTATAGGATAAGTCCATGAGTGCGGACACAAACCGACCTCCATAGATCCACCTGGATCTAGAACAAAACATGACAGAATAATACACTTTCCCTAGATCTAGCTTATTGAATGAACTAAGAGATTAGGATCATGGACATACCTTATGAACGCTTTCCTTAGATCTCTATTGTTCCAAGATTTTCTCCAACGCTCTCGTCCCGTTCAGATCACAACAGAACAAACCAATAGAAGTAAAGGCAGATTAATATATTCAATAACTAGTCTATACATATGATCAAGGAATTATGTAATAAAGTGACATCATCTTTATGGGAAAGGGACATATTACTGTATTGAATTAATTGAAAGTGAAACTTACAACCTGAGCCTTGATGTTGTAGGTCTCCTTTTGATGGATTCTATCTCTGACACACACACTTGCTCATGCATGAAGAAAATCAACCACATGTGCTGACCTTACTGTTGTCTCTTGCTGTTGTAGCATCAGTTCTCCATACAATCTTGCACTAATTCTCTAATCAATCTCTTGCTAACTTGCTGCTAACTGAACTTAACCCTTTCCATGAGAAATTTCCTCAATATATAGGAAGAGATAGATTAGTTACTTGGATAGGGAATGATCCCAAGATATCTGGAATGCCAGCACCTGAATAACCATTCGAAAGCCAACTCATCCTTCTAGAAGAT
>JZKD02S1902844.1:90690-100905 GCA_000966675.3 Picea glauca | reverse complement strand
TAAGATTAGGGTTTTCTTTTCTTGTTTATTTTATATTCTAAGTGTTTTATTACTACAGGGTTAATTAATATTAATCAATTAGGTTCTTAGGTTTTTTAGGGGGTTATTAGGCTATCTAAGAATTAAATGGGAGGGGTTTTCCTTATGAATAATTTGTTATAAAAAGAAAAGAATTACAAGTGTCGGCTCAGTGGAAATATTTAATAAATTTAATTATTTTATAAGATATTACTAGGGTTTATTAAATTTTTGTTTATTTAAAGGTTATGATAGTTTATTAATAATTTTAGGGTTTCTTATTTATAATTAATCATTTAATGTTCTAGGGTTTAGTTTATAGGTAAAGAGTGGATTCTTAAATTTTTAAATTTAGGGTTAGGTTAATATAAAAGAGGTTAAGGTGTGTTTTTTTTGGGTTTAATATTAGGGTTTCATTTTGTTATAAGGTAAATAAAGGGTTCTAAATAGTTTAGTGTTGTGTACTAAAGTATTCATTAGGAATAATACGTTCTAGGGTTAGGTTAAAGGTAACAAGTAATTTATAAAATTAGGGTTTTCTTTTTTTGTTTATTTTATATTCTAAGTGTTTTATTACTACAGGGTTAATTAATATTAATAAATTAGGTTCTTAGGTTTTATCAGATGCAGAGGACAGAGTCATGGTTCCAGGGGGAGCAGATTTATCAGATGTAGAGGAAAAATGCATGGTTCTAGGGGGAGCATGAGTGATATGATTTCAGTATTGCATCAGAGTGTTGCCATCAATGCCAAAGGGGGTGATGCAGGAGCATCACAAGCAGCCAACCAAGTGAGCATGAAGGCAGAAGACAGTTGGAAAATGCAACACACATTTTACATGTTTTGGAAATTTTTTTGAAGCATTAATGTAATAGTTAAAGGGAATCATACTTTCATATTGTGAACAGATAATGAGCGATCTCTCTCATCTATAAAAAGTTAAGGCATTTATGCATAGTTAATGAAAGTAGGTAGATTTAAATTCCAGATTAGACAGTTTTAGGAATAGGAGGGAAAACGACTATAGACACCCTCATATTTTTATCATTATAAAAATCAGAATTAGAACATTAGCATAGAGAGGAGGAGAGTTGTAGCAGAGAGTTGTAGAGAAGAACCCATGTACAAGAGTTCTGAATTAATATATGAAACTTCGATTTAGGTTCATGTTGTCATGATGATTTTTGTGTATACATGCTGAATGGTTTGCTTACAGTTCTTACTCTCTCTGTCATGCATTTGTTATTATGCCATGTGTGAATGTATGTTTTCATGTTGAATGTTTAAATTCTGAGAGGGAAAGAGAATGAGTTTCAATTGTTTCTCTTCCTAAGAGAATTTCCTACAAGAAGTGTAGTGAAACATCCGCAAGGAGTGCATTGACGAAAGTTCAAAGTTCATCTTTGAAAGTTCAGGAGGGATACCGTTGTTCTCATTTCAACATAAGTGTAAAGTAGAGCACAGGAGCCATGCAAGGAGTGCGAAGGGGTTGGAAGTCTTAGGACTTATCAACTAAAAGGGGAGTGGAAGGACTGTTATTGCAGAGGAGTTGCATAGAGTCAAGAGATTCAATTATGTAGCAATATTTGAAGGTCTACCACATGGAGTGCGAGTAGAGGCCTTTTTTTTCGAGACTTGAATTTATCAGAGAATCTTAGAAGGGGTAGTGCCTTTGAAGTATTCAAAGGGAAACGAAGTGAAGTTTCTTTAAATAAGGAAGGTCACAGTGAGCGGACATTCATTCATTTAGTAGAGGTTCTTTAGGAAAGAGTTGGACAGTCATAATTCTTTATGGAGAATCCCTGAAACAGCAAGGACCGTAGGATCTATAGAAGTTGCAAGGTGGATAAGGGCATATGAAACCATCACTTTGGTACCCAGAATAAACATGGGTCGTTGATCTTGATTTGTTGGGGTTGTCAGATCATTTCGTGGATTCAGAGTTCGTAAGTTCGGAGTGCGAGCCAAAACCTTTGGTGGGTCAAATCCTCAAAATGCAAAAAGAGTTTTTGTGTACAAAGACAAGGGGTGACGAGGTCATAATTTTGGAACTTCAGAATTTGATATTTTGGAGGTCCTGATGACAAGTGATCGGGACACAGTGGAGTGAAAGACCCGAAGTCGCAAGTCACAACAGAACTTGATGTGAGTTTCAGGATTTTGGAAAATCAAAATTCAGAATACCGAAAGTCTTGAGGACAAGGAGCTTGGGCCCTTGCATTTAGGATTTTGAAGTTACGAAATCCGAGATAGCGTGAAGTGGTATTTTGGCATTTTGGGAATCGGAATTTCGGCATTCCCGTTGACAAGAATTCGATCTCTTCACATGAGAACCCCCGAAGTTGCGAAATGTGAAATAAGGTGAAGGGGCGTTTTGACAATTCGATGATTCAGGGTTCGGGAGCCCAAGAGGATAGTGTTCTGGGATCGAGAGTCTTGGACTCCCGGTACCCGAAAGTTTGAAATCACATGGGCTTTCAGATCAAAGGGAGGCTTATAGCCATTGATCCCATTGGAAATATTATTTCGGAGTTCGGGGTTTGTGGAGGTTAGAGAACCAAAGGCTTTATATCAGGACTCGTGAAATTGTGAAGTCCAAAACCCCAAAAAGAAGAAAAAAACCGATAGAGGAGCAGAACGTGGTTAGATATTTGGCGTATCGACATTTCGGGTTTCGACAAGTGGCAAGTCGAGGAGCTCGACATCAGGGATCACAAAGTCCTTTGTGGATTGAACAAAGGGGTTGGTTAACCCTTGGCATGGTTGTAATAAATATCCTGAGTGGATCTCAACTCGAGGTCAGGGAGATCTACGTCAAAGTGGTATCAAAGCAAAGAAAAATTTCTTTGCTTTCTGAAGTAGAGAAAAGAGAAATTTCTTAGCCATGCCACCGAGAAGAAGAGATAGGCCAATGCTTGATCTAGCAGTGGAAAGGGAAATGCGTGAACTACATGCCAGGCTTGATGCCATGGAGACAGCACAGAGGCGCACAGTCAACGCTAGGGATGTCAGCGAGGCTGAAAGTGAAAATGAAGCTGGAAACAAGGGAGAAGAATTTACAGCCGAAGATGCAGCAGATGAACGCCTATTCAGGGTTGTTGCAAGGATAGGTTCCAGGGAAAAAATGGAGATTCCCATGTATGAGGGGAACTTGGACGTTGAAGAACTTTTAGACTGGATTAGAGCTCTAGATAAATACTTCAACTATGAGGATGTCGAGGAAGACAAGAAGGTAAAACATGTTGTCACAAGACTTAAAGGGCATGCAACATTATGGTGGGATGAACTGCAGGCTGACAGACACTGCAAAGGCAAGAAGAAAATCAAGAGTTGGGATAGAATGGTTGAGAAGATGAAAGCCAAATTCATACCCAATGATTATCAAAGTACTCTGTTTCGGAGGATGAAGAACTTGAGACAGAAGTTGATGGAAGTGAAAGAGTACACTGAAGAATTCTACAAGAACAACATCAGGGCAGGTCGTCGGGAAAGTGATGATGAGAAGGTTGCCAGATACATGAATGATCTGTGGTATGACATTCAGGACGAGATGAGCATGATGACCCTTAGAAATCTGGAGCATACTTATCAGATGGCTCTGAAATCTGAAGAGAAGATGAGCCGAAAGCAAGGTCAAAGAGGCCGAGGCAAAAGTCAAGCCCGAGGAAAAACAATTTCCCAAGACAGGAATCAGAAACCTAAAGAAGAGTGGAAGAAACCTTAGACTTGGCATGAGAGAGGTAGAAGCTCATAGAGAGGAAAGTATGTTGATAAGAACATTTTTCCTCAAACCAGAGAAAGAGGAAGAGGCAGAGGTGGAGAAATAAAATGCTTTACCTGTGGAAAAAATGGACATAAATCCTATGAATGTCCAAATAAAAAGAAAGAAGGAGGTGAAACTCACATTGCCGAAGCACAAGGATGGAATGTTGAGGCAGAAGATGCTGAGGGCGGAAGATCACTGATGATGAGAAAAGTTCTCTTAACGCCAGAGAAAGAGGCAGAGAACCCAGTCCAAAGGAATACACTTTTTTGGACTGCTTGCAAGGCCAAAGACAGGGTATGCAAAGTCATCATGGACAGTGGTAGCACAGACAATATCATTTCTACAGAGATGGTAGAAAAGATGGAGTTGGAGACTATTGAACATCCAAGCCCATACAGAGTTTCGTGGTTACAAAAAGGACACCAGGTAAATGTCACTAAACAATGTTTAGTTGAATTTAAAATAGGAGGATATAAGGATGAAATACTATGTGATGTTATTCCCATGGATGTTTGTCATCTATTGTTGGGTAGACCATGGAAATATGACAGAAAGGTGATTCATGATGGGAGAAAGAACACATACACCCTGGAGAAGAATGGGAGAACTCACATGTTGTTGTTGATTAAGGATAAAGAAGTGAAACCTAAGGTAAATAACATTTTACTTCTCATGAGTGGGAAGGAACTTCTTAAGGAGGTTAAGAAGAAGGAAGACACACAATTCATTGTGGTCAGGAAGCCTAGAATTGTTTTAACCAGTACAAGAGTGGATGATTTACCAGAAGAAATCTAGAAGTTGTTGGAAGAGTTTGCTGATATAGTAGTGGACGAACTACCTCGTTCGTTTCCACCTATCAGAAGTATAAGCCATCATATTGATCTTATACCTAGAGCTAGTTTACCAAACAAAGCAGCGTACAGATTGACGCCGCAAGAGAATGAAGAGGTCAAGAGACAGATCCAGGATTTAATGGACAAAGGGTTGATTAGAGAGAGATTGAGTCCATGCATTGTTTCAACAGTGCTCAGCCCAAAGAAATATGGAGGCTAGAGGATGTGCACAGACTCAAGGGTGATCAATAAGATTACCATCAGGTATAGATTTCCTTTGCCAAGGATGGATGATTTGATGGATTCCTTGAGTGGAGGAAAAAAAATTTCAAATATTGATTTGAAAATCATATATTATCAAATTCGTATGAGGGAAGGTGATGAATGGAAAACAACATTCAAGACGAATGAAGGTCTGTATGAATGGCTTGTTATGTCATTTGGCTTAACAAATGTGCCTAGTACTTTCATGAGATTGATGAATGAAGTCCTGAAGGATTTCATAGGAAAATTTGTCATCATATATCTTGACGATATATTGATTTTCAATAAGACAGAAACAAAACACTTGAAGCATTTGGCTACAGTGATGAGGAGATTGCAACAAGAAAAGTTCCTGATAAATATGAAGAAATCAACATTTATGAGGATAGAACTCATTTATTTGGGTTTTGTTATCTCTACAAATGAGTTGAAAATGGATCCGGATAAGGTAGAGGCGATTAAGAATTGGTCATCGCCAAAGAGTATATTTGAATTTCAAAGTTTCCATGGATTGGCTAGTTTCTATAAGAAATTTATCATAAATTTCAGCGGAATTAGTGCACCGATGATGGACACAGTGAAGAAAAGACACAAATCTTTTCACTGCACAAAAGAAGCAAGGAAAATTTTTAATCTGTTGAGAAAGAAGATTACTAAACAACCAATTTTGGTGTTTCCAGATTTCAGTAAGACGTTTCAGGTCAAATGTGATGCAAGTGGGTTTGCAATTGGTGCGGTCTTGAGCCAAGACAACAGGTCGGTCGCATACTTCAGTGAAAAACTGAATGAAGCAAAGATTAAATATTCAACATATGACAAGGAATTCTATGCAGTCATACAAGCATTGAAGAAATGGAGACATTATTTGGTCCCTAAAGAGTTTGTTTTGTACAATGATAATCATGATTTACAATTCGTGACTCAACAGGAAAAGTTGAACCAAAAGCATGCAAAATGGGTTGAATATATGCAAAATTTTACTTTTGTAATTAAACATATTTTTGGAACTGCTAACAAAGTTGTTGATGATTTGAGCAGGAAATGTTTTTTGATGCAGAAATTCAAAGTCAAAACTTTGGGTTTTGATAATCTCAAAGAAATGTACAGAGATGATCCAGATTTTAAAGAGGCGTATGATGCATCTGAGAATCCAATTCTTAGGGACAAAAGTCAATGGACTAAATGTATGATCCAGGATGGATTATTATTCAGAGGCAATCGATTATGTATTCCAAAATTCTCCATGAGGGAGAATATGTTGAAGGAAAAACACAGTGGAGGATTGGTCAGACACTTCGGTCATGTTAAGACGTTCTCAAAACTGAATGGATCATATTTTTGGCCAGGGATGAGGGCAGATGTCAAAAGATTTGTGGACAAGTTTAGAATTTTTCAGCACACAAAGGGAAAAAGGAAGAACATGGAATTATACCAGACATTAACCATACTTGAGAAGCTATGGGATGCCGTAAGTATGGATTTTATATTGGGGCTACCAAGAATGCAAAGAGGATTTGATTCAATCTTTGTGGTGGTAGAAAAATTTTCAAAGATGGCACATTTTATACCATGCCAGAAAACCAATGACGCAACTCATATTGCGAACCTGTTTTTCAAGGAAGTTGTTAGACTTCACGGCTTACCAAGGAGTATTGTTTCTGATCAAGACACCAAGTTCGTGGGACATTTCTGGAGGACTTTATGAAAGAAATTGGGGACAAGTTTGTCATTTAGCTCAGCTTATCATCCTTAGACTGATGGGAAAACAAAAGTTGTGAACAAAAGCTTGGGAGATTTACTAAGGAGCCTAGTGAATGAACACCACAGTCAGTGGGATCACATTCTATCACAGGTGAAATTTGCTTGCAATGATTCAATCAACAGAAGCACAGGGCAGAGTCCATTTTAGATTGTTTATGGAATGCAACCCAGGTGAGTGTCTAAAGGATTTAGAACATATTGAATTTAGAAGTGCTAGTGCAGAGGATTTTGTAGGAGAAATGAAGGAACTTCACAGCCAAGTGAGGGAACGTTTGCAAAATTCGAGTCAAGAGTATAAACGTAGAGCAAATCAACACAGGAGAGAACTTCAACTTGAAGTTGGTGATCTAGTTCTTGCACATCTAAGGAAGGAGAGGTTTCCAAGGAGAACATATAACAAACTGAAAATGAAAAAGATTGGACCATGCAAGGTCTTAAAGAAATTTGGGGCAAACGCATATGAGATTGAATTACCCGATGGGATCGGAATTTCACCGATATTCAACATCTTCGATTTGTACCCTTACAGAGCTAAAGAAGAAAGAATAGACAATGAACAGAAAAAGGTTCATTGGACTAAACAAATGCATGTACCTGCAAATCCACATATGGAAAGTATACTTGATAAGAGGGTCAACAGGAAGACCAAGAGGAAAGAGTATTTTGAATACTTGGTCAAATGAAAGGGACATTGATTTGAAGATGCCAGCTGGGAAGATGAAGCATGGACAGACCATGCAAGATCTCATGAACAGGAGTTCATGAAAATTTTCAAGCAAAGGAGTACGATGCAGGAGCATCACAAGCAGCCAACCAAGCGAGCATGAAGGCAGAAGACAGCTGGAAAATGCAACACACATTTTACATGTTTTGGAAATGTTTTTGAAGCATTAATGTAATAGTTAAAGGGAAGCATACATGCATATTGTGAACATATCATGAGCGATTTCTCTCATCTGTAAAAAATTAAGGAATTTATGCATAGTTAATGAAAGTAGGTAGATTTAAATTCTAGATTAGACAGTCTTAGGAATAGAAGGGAAAACAACTATAGACACCCTCATATTTGTATCGTTATAAAAATCAGAATTAGAACATTAGCATAGAGAGGAGGAGAGATGTAGCAGAGAGTTGTAGAGAAGAACCCATGTATAGAAGTTTTGAATTAATATATGAAACTTTGATTCAGGTTCATGGTGTCATGATGATTTTGTGTATACATGTTGAATGGTTTTCTTACAGTTCTTACTCTCTCTTTCATGCATTTGTTATTATGCCATGTGTGAATGTATGTTTTCATGTTGAATGTTTAAATTCTGAGAGGGAAAGAGAATGAGTTTCAATTGTTTCTCTCCCGAAGAGAATTTCCTGCAAGAAGTGCAGTGAAACGTCTACAAGGAGTGCGCTGATGAAAGTTAAAAGTTCATCTCTGAAAGCTCAAGAGGGATATCATTGTTCTCATTTCAAAAGAAGTGCAAAGTGGAGAACAGGATTTGTGCAAGGAGTTTGCAGGCATTGGAAATCTTAGGACTTATCAACTAAAAGGGGATTGGAAGGACTGATGTTGCAGAGGAGTTGCATAGAGTCGAGAGATTCAAATACATTGCAATATTTGAAGGTCTGCCGCAAGCAGTGCGATCATAGGCCTTTTTTTTCCGAGACTTGAATTTATCAGAGAAGCTAAGAAGGGGTAGTACCTTTGAAGTATTCAAATGGAAACAAAGTGAAGTTTCTTTGAATAAGGAAGGTCACAGCGAATGGACATTCATTCATTTCGCAGAGGTTCTTGAGGAAAGAGTTGAACAGTCAGAATTCTCTGTGGAGAATCTTCAAAACAGCAAGGACCATAGGATCTATAGAAGTTGCAAGGTAGATAAGGGAAGACGAACCCATCACTTTGGTACAAAAAATCAACGTTGGCCATTGATCTTGATCTGTTGGGGTTTTCAGATCATTTCAGGGATTCAGAGTTCATAAGTCCGGAGTGCGAGCCAAAACCTTTGGTGGGTCAAATCCCTGAAACACGAAAAGATTTTTTGTGTACAAAGACAAGTGGGGACAAGGTCGTAATTTTGGAACTTCAGAATTCGGGATTTCAGAGGTCCTGAGGACAAGCGATCAGGACAAAGTGGAGTGAAAGACCCGAAGTTGCAAGTCACGACAGAACTTGATGTGAGTTTTAGGATTTCGGAAAATCAGAATTCAGAATACCAAAAGTCTTGAGGACAAAGAGCTTGGGCCCTTGCATTTAGGATTTTGAAGTTACGAAATTCGGGATAGTGTGAAGTGGTATTTCGACATTTCGGGAATCAGGATTTCGACATTCCCGTTGACAAGAATTTGGGCTCTTCACATGAGAACCATCGAAGTTGCGAAACACGAAATAAGGTGAAGGGGTGTTTCAGCAATTCGGTGTTTCGGGGTTCGGGAACTTGAGAGGATAGTTTTTTGGGATTGAGATTCTTGGACTCCCGGTACCCGAAAGTCCGAAATCATATGGGCTGTTAGACCAAAGGGAGGCTTATAGTCGTTGATATCATTGGAAATATTGTTTCGAAGTTCGGGGTTTGTGGAGGTTAGAGAACCAGAGGCTTTACATCAGGACTCGTGAAATCGCGAAGTCCAAAACCCCGAAAAGGCGAAAAAAACCAATACAGGAGCAGAACATGGTCAAAGATTTGGCGTATCGGTATTTCGGGTTTCATCAAGTGGAAGAGTCGAGGAGCAAGACATCAGGGATCATGAAGTCCTGAAACATGAAGTCCTTTGTGGCTTGAATGAAGGGGTTGGTTAACCCTCAGTGTGGTTGTAGTAAATATCCTGAGCGGATCTTGGGCCGAGGGCAGGGGGATTTGCGTCAGGGGGAGATTATTGATTAAGCTTGGTTGTCATTGATGTCAACCCTTGAAGAAAGCCCTATATCACAAAGGTTTGGGTAATGGACCCAATATTGTTTGATGTAAATATGAATCATTATTTTTTTGTCATGGTTGATAAGAAGTAAATATTGATGAACTCCAAAGTGGTCCTCTTATGGTGAAAGCCCTCACATGAAGATGCTTTGTGGAGTAAAAGAACCCATGCTTAATTGTGGAATAATGAGATGAAGGAAAGTGAATTTGTTAGGGAAAATATCATAGATGGATATTTCTTGTCATTTCATTTCCATTGGTATGTGGAACGTCACATAATTCCTCACGGTTAGAGAGTTATGGCCATGAGAAGTTGGAGACCCCAAGTTTGGGTAATGGACCCAAGTTTGTTTGATGGGTAACTGTATGAGTTATGATATATTTTCAGATAATACTATTCTATATTCATATTACATGCCATGTTATTTCTGGTGATATGTAGAACGTCACATAACTCCTCACGGTTTGAGAGTTATGGCCTTACAAAGTTGGAGGACCCTCATATGTCATCTAGAAGCCCCAAAAGGTCACAGTAGTCAAAGTGGATTAAGATATTTTAAAAGGTAAATAATAAAGTGAAGTGATAAGTGTATTATAATTCAAAGTGAATACAAAATAAATTATTTCAATAATAAATTTAATGGAGAAATTAGAAGTGGAC
>JZKD02S1902844.1:70478-90449 GCA_000966675.3 Picea glauca | reverse complement strand
TTGGTTGTGGTACATGTTGAGTACATGGTTGAGACAAGTAGTTGATGAGTTGGTGCACATACATGAGGTGTATAGTTGATGATGTTGGTACATATTGATGAATCATAGTTGATGAATAGTTGACACATGATTCATACATACTTGATACATGGTTGGATGCACTTTTTTATGGTACAAGTTGATTACAGGTTGGTGCATGGTTGATGCACTTGTTTATGGTACAGGTTGATTACAAGTTGAGGTACAGTTTGATGCATGGTTCAGATTTATTGGTACAATTTTACAACAGTATATCTCACAGTGATAGTGTGATAGTGGTTCCATCATTCTATTTCTACCTCAGGGTGGCAGGATGGGGCAAGTATAGGTGGTTGTAGCCACCTTCCGATTGTAGCCGGAGAACATTGGGGGTTGTAGCCTCCTTCTGGTTGTAGCCGGAGAACATCGGGGAGTTGGAGCTTCCCTTAGGTTGTATCCTGAGAAACTAGGGGGTCGGAGTCTCCTTCCAATTGTAGCTGGAAAACAAAGGAAGTTTGTGCTTCCAATGAATGTAATTATTCAAGACATATAAGAAAAAGCATTTTGTGGTTTTCTCCCGATTTGGGTTTCCACATAAAACACTAGTGTACTGTGTATGTGTATGATTGTTTATTTCTTACTGCTCATTATTGGATAATAATTCTACATTGATATAACATTTGAAGAAAAAGGATTATAATTACGCTATTACTAATTCACCCCCCCTCTTAGTAATCCAACGAGAAAACCCTGGAAAACTTAGTCAAGTGACCAAATGACTATACAAGCGACAAACCTGTGCATCGCTAGAGAGACTAATGTTGGGTTTTTTTGTTTTTAAATATGCCATTCACATGGGAATAAGCCCAAACTAGCAAGCTACAGAATCATACTTTCTGTTAACGATAAAAAATCACTTATTAATATTTCCCAAATCACATGATAAGAGGATCATTAGGTAGAAGAGTTATTTTTAAATCTTAAAGTTTTAGAGGTTTTGAGAAAGGCTCAAATTCACATAAATTCAATAAAATGAGGATTTCACCTCTAAAAATATGCCAAAGGTTAACTTTAGCTTTCGCCAACTAAATGTGAAATTTATAGTGTAATGAGCCGTTGAAAAGCTCTGACTTGCAGCGATTAAAAGGCAAAATGCATTACTAGTAAGCCACTTAAAGCTCTAAAGAGTCCATATCGGTCCTCTTTCTGCTCATATCGCGTTTTTCCATTTCCAAAATCTAAGGGAATGATCTCAAATTAAAGATAATAATTATCAGAAGCCAGATCATCCTCTTCATCACATTTTCAAGGCATATGGTAAGGGAATGAAGCCAAATGGCATGTTTATTCTTGACAGAAATCTCCTAGCCATCAAAGACAGATTTCAAAATCTGTGATTTTCACTAGCAAGTTGCCAAATAATTGTCCAGGTTGTCAATTCGACTTATGATTATAAGATTGGATCATTTATGCTAAAAGATCAAATTGATTATGTTTATTTTTTGTATTTTAGATCCATTAAATTAGAATCTTGAAACCTTGATGTAAAGGGTATAAAATCCTAATAATTCTAAGACACCAAAGGGGGGAAAAATAGTCTGAGGACTATGGTTCTATTCTTGAATACTTGTACATTTCATCCTTTGGAGATGTCCATGAATATATCTTGGCATCGAGCGTCTTTCACTTTTTTGGTTCAGTTTTCATATCCTTTCTTTCCAAGTTTATGTATACTCAATGACAAAGGGTTGTCATCCCATCTCTTCATTGGTCTAGTATACTTGTATACATTGCTTCTTATGTTTGTCTTAGTGCCAGATAGTTGTCATCCTATCAGTGCACTCGTAAGCTTAAGCTGCAAGTATTTACTTATTATGTCTGGCCATCTACTATATACAAATCTTATATATGTTTTTGTTGCTATGAAGAAGTATCTTACCTATCATTATTGCCCATTCACATATGCCTTTGTGTAGGTATTTCTTGCTAGCATGATGAGTCTTCTCCATGTTTTCACACATTGATTAAAACCTTATGAGCAGCATAGTTTAAATCCTTGGTATTTCAAGTGACCCATGTCTTTCTAAATGGATGTGATTCTATAATGTCATCCGATTTGATCCTTTTTCCTCCACAATTTATTGATCTATTTAATTTACCAAGATTACACCCTTCTACAGTCAAGGAGTGATTTCTTGAAGAGATAACACTTTCATTATGTACTTGGGAGCTGGCATTGGAGTCAACCCCCTAATGGTCAATACTGGTGATCCAATTTACCTTATCATTTCTAGATGTAAGCACCATTTTGATGAGTCTCGATCCATGCTAGGGGATTTAATATCGAGCATCGAATTGTGGAAGGTGAATCTAGAGCATTGGGTGGAGGAGATTTCACAGTAGCAGACCTCCCTTACGGAGTAGTTGGGCACTATTAAATCGAAGGAATTCCTGTTATATGTGGAAAATCAATGCCTAAGATAAAAATACAGGAAACAAGAAGCTTAAATTTAGAAGCTACAACGACATGTAAAGAAGATAGTCAACCTTCTTGAGCCTGATACAGGCCCTAGTAGGTTGATAGTCACATCCAACATATGACCAATTTTAATACATATCTCATCTAGATGGAAATAACAATTGAAGGCATAGCTATGTACAATGTGCATATTAATAAGAAACACATAAATCCTATGAAATGTATTAAATTAAAATATGTGCATTTGGTAGTTATACAAATAATCTATCCAGAGTCAATTTTAATATTTCACAATTTTCAGATACAATTAGGCTGAAAAACAATTATGAACTATGATTACTACTTGCCAATATCCCCATAACATTTTTTCATGCAAGGAAAATAATTTTATTTCATGATAAATCAATGTTGAACCTAGATTATTGAAAGAGTTAATAACATACTTATTTTACCGATTTCAACAACCATTTTCTAAATTTCATCCAGGCAAATATCAATATAGTGAGTAGAGACAAAATAGATTGGTGTCCACTTTTCCATAAAATCACAGTCTGTTACATGTTTTTCTTCATGGTTCACTAGGTCAAACAGCCCACCAATGGAAACTTTGCCTACTGAGGGCCTGTCTTTCACCTGTGTACATAGATTCTTTATTTCTAAAAACAACAAAGAGTGAAAATATCTAAGATTTCACATAGACCATGATATGACAAAAACTGCATACAATGAAATAATGAAACACTCTTTCATGTAAACTCATCTAAAATATATTCAAGGAATGATTCAAGGAAATGTATGTGACAACAAGATATTCACTTAAGTGTGCAAATGCCACATGTGTTTGTGTTTGTATACAATGCCTAGAGGATGATGCTTTCATTCTCAAGAATAATGCAAGTATTCAAATTATTAAGATCAATCAATGACTAAATTTTAATGATATACACAATTGCCTAATAGAGCACAATAATTTTCTCTGAAGTATCTATGACTTTGATCAAACTAATTTCAAGACATCAATATTTCAAAGCCACAAAATGTTTCATATGTGTCAATCCAATAATCCAATAGTATCCTTCCCAGTTCATTACATATCAGAAGTTGGGACTATTTATTGACTTCAATTCAATATGTATCAGTCCTACTTGTCCTAAATATGCAAATGCAAATGATATGTAACCCCTCCAAATGCACACAAGTTAATATTTTTAATTTTTCTTATGTATGAATATTGTAGGTTATGTTCCCCATGAATTATCTTTGTCAAAAACAAATTAAATGTGTTTGGGAATGACTATGTTCACACAGTCATAATTGAAGGTTTTACAATGATTTTTGGTGGAGAGTTTGGGAGGCGGTTTAGGTAGAGTGACTATGAGGTAGGGGTGTGTCAAAGTGGAATAGGGTCTTAAATTAAGACTTCAGGACAGCCAGCAGTAAGGGCTTTTGTAGGTAGATGTGGGTCTTGAATAGGTCAACGTTAGGTAGGTTGGGGCTGAAAAAATAGCTTAGGACAGTCAAATGGTAGACAGTCCTGAGGATGGATGTGAGTTTTTAGGATAGTAGGAGAGAGGCCTAGATATCTTGCGTTAGGAGTCTAATAGTTTAGAGTGGTGGCTAGGTTAGGGTAGGTTGCTAATGAATATGGACAACAAACTTCACAAAGATTGTTGTCCAAAGGAAATTCCTTGAAACACTTTTAATATTTACCATTCCAATAAAGTTGTGTTCAAACCAAGCATGTGTATTATTAATGTCAACACCACCTAAGTAGCAATTCTTGATCTTCTCAAAATGATGACATATAAGCAACTTATTATTAACTGGACCTAAGTAATGCCTCCCTTTAAATGAATATTATAAATAACTACAAAAACTTTTGATCCCCATTTTACTAAATGTATGGAATGTTTCTTTCCATTGGGGAGCTTCTCAAGGTGCACTGGATATTTTCTTTACAAATGAATGATTATGGATTTACTGGAAATAATTTTCTTGATCCTTTTTTATGTTAGGATACCTACTTTTGAGTTTTTCTTTTTATGAATGAAAGTACCCAATAATAGGGAAATGTAAGAATACCAAGATATGATCATTTTATCAATGTTCACTAATGACCTCAAAAGTAGGTCAATGGGACTCAAAAGTATAATTGAGTAGTGACCCACTGTGGGATCATAGTAGCATCTCCTAGAAGCTAAATTATAAAACAAAATAAGTTAATCTACTGAAGAAGAGAAATGACAAAATGGAAATTTCATATGTAACATGAAAAAGGGATGCTCATCCTCGTTAGAATATGAAGCCCTTGATGTCACTACAAAAATAGTACTAAAAGTAGAGAAGGGATAAGATGATCTCCCCGGTGAGTCACCAACCACAGATTAGTCAATTCATTGTCTGACAATGTCTTTAGGGGAGAGTCAAAATTTGAGAGGACTTGACTATGTAACCATGGGTGAAATTAAAAATACCTAGTGATTGAAGGTTGGTTTCATGAAGGGGGTTTGTAGTGGAAAATGAATTGTGATAAGAAATAAATCTCCTCAAAATCCTAGTGGGGGTAGGTTTTCTAGATGGAGGTTGAATAAAAGTGCATAGCCCATCCAATATAGTATTTGGTGTGACCTAGGTCTATTCCTACCACTCATTTCCACCAACTATTTTGATCAAGAGAAGAAAGGAAATGATTATCTTAATATGATCCATCCTTAGAGGTCCATGTAAGATCTATCCCTTGTATCCCAACATTTTCTTGATAAAATGAGTTAGGATTCTCTAGTATGGATGCCAAAAGAAGGTAGATAGAGAACTGCAAGAGTGTCAGTAGTAGAGGACATAAATGAAGTGTTGACAAAAAGGGTGGATATATTATATACACAAACAAAAGGAAACTAGGTCTTATGTTTTAACATAATGGAGAAGGGACCACTAGTGTTGAACATGACACACCCACCACTCAGAAAAACAAAGTGGAATACTTTTCACACTCAAAGATTTCAATTGTAGATATCCAATTCATGGATGCAAAGATGAATCATCCTCAAAATATAAGTGTATTTATACTTACCCTGAAATTACAAAAAAAGTGGATAACATAGGCGATGACACCAAAGGTAGACATAGACAGTGAAATAATAAGCAAACAATATCACCTTGGAGAGAATTGGTTAAAAAAAGAACACATTCATCAGATGGAATGGGGTTCTAGTATTAAAAAGGGCATTCCTTCCACTCACATGGCATGTGGAATGGAATAGGAACCTTGATACTGGATTGTTTTTAAATATCCTATACATTTTCAAGGTATACTTATATGGAACTTCGTATCTAAATATAGTTAGAAGGAACATGATCCAAGTTATTGGCTTTAGTCAGCTAATGCCCCAGATGAAAAATACAGAGTAATTTTGGAGACAACCAAACACAGTTACAATGGTATGTTGTTCTAGACATTGCAATAAATCAAATGATACATTAATTGCCACAAAACTTCCAAGAATGGGGGACTGTGTCAGAGTGAATCTATATCTAGAATTAAAATGGTGGGACTATCTTTGTAATAGTTATGTTAGTCCTAAATTGAGTGCCAATTTAGTAGCTTTAGGGAGGTATAGAGATTAGGTTTAGATGTCTTGCATTAGGCCACTAAGAGTCTAGGATTGCTAGGCTTAGGATGTAGGTTAGGTTTAGGGTATGTCGAGGTATGTAGGGGTAGCCTAGGTTAGGTTAGGAGGTTTGAACATTCTAGGAGGAGAAAGAATCATATGAAGAGGATGATGAACCTCAGGGTCACCACATTCAGTGTGTACTACATTGATTTAGGCTAGCAATAGTGTTGGCTAGAGAGACATACCTTGGGGATTGTGCCCACCGCCATGCATCCTTAACACTCGTGGAATCATCATAACTTTGTCTTTTTAAATTCAAATTTCCTAAAAAAAATCATTGATCTCTACATTCATTACGAAATATCATGATAGTCATAAATCAACCAAAAATCACCTTAAACCAGTCCTTAACAAGATCCATACCTTTGAGTGATGGGGTGCCTCCAATTTTGCTCCTCTCTATCCTGCGATTCATCACATGACTTAATTATATTTTAGAATAGTAATTAAAGATGTGACAACCTCTACAAATTAATTACTAAAGACGAATACTTGAATGAGCTTCTCTTCGTTTCAAGAATAAATTATTCTCTACTAAATAGGACCAACCACGTGAAGGTGGAAGCTCTTTTGGCCCCTCCCCCCCTCTCACATCACTCTCATTTTCCCATACCCAATCTATATAGATTTTACAACTATATTTAGAAATGACAGTAACATTAAATGTAAGCAAAAAACATTCATTGCCATGTGCTAAAACAAAAAACATGAAAGCAAATAACATTCATGACATGTAGGAAAACAAAATACATTGCATTGGACCAGAAATATATTGTATTTATATTAATAATAAAATTTCTAATCATTTGTTTTTCTTCTTCTTCTTCTTGGTCTCCATGAAAGCAAAAATTAAGTCATCATCATAATTTAACTGATCCCCCACAGTTATTGGGCCTTCTTGAAGTGTTGCATCATCAGTACTCAACACCTCATGCCATGATGAACTTCTAGTATTTTGGCATGGAGGTTGAGAATGCGCATGGGCATCCACTACTGCAACAACAAAAAAAAAAAATCAAGTGATATTGTTATTCACTGTTCCTAGGGAAATTTAATTAATACAGATTTAATTACAATGATATATACCTAGATTAGTCGATGCAGTAGAAACAGTAGTTGGTGATCACATTATTGTTTCTGTGCTTATTGATCTCTCATCTCAATTGAAATCTACATGCTCTGCCATATGAAACAATATAATTATTTAGTACAAAATATACCCTAAATATTAATACTCATTGAAAAATGGAAAAACATTAAAAATGTGCACATACCACTATGTAATGGTCCTTCATCAACAACACTTGAATCAATATGGGGGTCAGTATGTGGTTCATCATGTACATCAGGAGCATTGGTAGCATTGTTACTCTCCTACGAATGTGGAAAAGACACATTAGTTTACATTTTAAATGAATAAAAAATATATTTTACATTACAAGTAATCAATGAGTAAAAACTAATCGACAAGTTTTTAATTTCATTTTATTTACCATGTCCTCCAGAGGGACACATGGAAATTGCCCCAAGATTCTTTGTCGTGCCACCACGCCATCAAAACCCTGTGTAAACCCAACTTTTATATATTCTTTTGTGGCTTTGTCGTTGAACAAATCCCCCTGCATTGAGAAATATCAAAATAATTAGTCACTAGCTGCAATGAATTACATATTTTGTGACGATGATAAAAAAAAAGTAAAATGTTTAGGCACTTACAACCCATGACTTCAATATCCCATAACCACCTTGGCCCAATTTATGTTGGTCGTGTTTGTCTTGTCTTTCCTTTGTTGCCTTGGAAGTGTCTTGGAGTCTAAGCAATATTTTGAAATATGTTAGATATTGATTGTTTTCCTCGTAAAGTAAACAAAATACCATCATAGTAAATTGAAAACACCTCTTTCCTTCCAGGGCCAGGTGGTTTCTTCCCTTGTGCTTTCATTGCTAATTATCTTTCATCGAGAATAATTTCTTTCCACTCCCTCTCGGGGACAACCAAAGGGTGTTTTCACTTGGGGTCTTGTACTAATTTATTCCTAAACGCCTCTCCAACATGTTTCAAATGCTTGCCAGTCCTTTTTAGGACTTTCAGATTATTGAACGAGTCACCAAACTCGCCAACCAGTCTGGAGATAAGAAGGCTTTTCAGTTTGGAATTTTGTTGATTCCATCGTAGTTGAATGGTTGGCCCAAAATGTTCTAATGCATAGTCATGCAAACTATTGTAGAACACATTATTTCCTATAAAACATTGTCATCATTAGTAATTTAAATCTCACTGATATGTGTTTGTTTAAACAATTATATAACAAAAATATCGATAAAGACATATACTAAATACCTAGTAGCTGTACTATTTTTAGAGGAACCATGTCCTAGTCGACCAAAAATGATACGGAAGTTGTTCTTGTGCTTTGGATACATGTAGCACCAGGGTAATAATCAATGAAAGAGTGATCAGTTCCATGATCATGTACACCACATGCATGATCTGGTGTGTGTTGTGGGGGCCTGGCATCACCCATAGAAGGTATAGAATCGGTCTTGGGCGACACACTTGGGGTGGAAAAAAACCTCATGGCTACGTGGTCATGTGGGTTCATTGTTGCAGTCTTGCTGATGCTACCAGGACCTTCCCCTTCCCCTCTCATTGATCTAACAAAATTCTACAATGAAAAATATGTGTTAATTGCATATATCAAATTACAAAATTTAAAACCAAAAATTGATATTCTTAGATGACATGACTTACCCCATAATTTTCTATCTTAACATGTAATTCAACTATCCTTAGGAAATCCTCATTTGTTTTTGGCCTAGCAACAACCAAATCCCAGAATTCCCTATAGGCATTTCTTAGGGACAATTCTATTGTCTACAAGGGGTATCTAGAATCAAATATCTCTTCATCACTTATATATTCATCATTTTTGGTCGATGCAGTTCTAGGAATGGGGCCTTTTCCCCCATCAATGCCTTTTCCATGCTCAAGGCCTTTGCCCCGATCACCACTCTGACAAAATTTCAAGAAGAATGTTAGTACATGAAAGAAATATTGAAAAAACAATATATGAAATAATGGAATATTGGCAAATATTATCAAATGAAACATTCACACATACAAATTAGCAAATATTTGGAAATGAAACATCGAGCAAAAATTAGCAAATGGAACATTCAGAAATAAAATAAAATTTCCTCACAAATGAAACATTCACAAATTAAGTAATCCCTTTTTAAGTTTGGGTATAATGGGTTTTGTACCGTAGAAAAAGAAGACGTTCCTGGGTCAACTCGATTCAGATTGTAATCGACCAGCAACTCTTCGCCTACCATTATTGTTTTCACCTCACATACAAATATCCTATTACCTTCACGCTCCTCAAAAATGCAATTGGGTTCCTTTCTTGTCGTCCTAGGCCTTGTACTGTTTATAAGACCTACAATATTCCTCGATGCCTTTGGCCTTCCATCAATATACATAGTCTCTCCTTTATTTTTATTATTGTGTTTCAGTTTTATATAATTTGCAATGAGTGCATATCTCCACATACTAGGCATATATTGGACCAACCTCAACCATACTCCATAAGTGTAACATGGTCCAACATAATCAAAAAATTCAACCAATCCGCCATATTTTACCTTTATGCCATCCATGGAGAATAAACCAAGGTCATGGATGGATGACAAAGCAATGCGATACATCCTCTCATTAACACAGAAGTCGATGTCCAACTCTGGCAGTTCCTTGGGTACCCATTTTTTCAGTAGGTGTTTGTACCTCAAGGGAACCTCGATGTCACCTATGCTCTCATAGTCATAAGAGCATGATCCTCCTTCAGGAAGAAATAATTTCATGCACCTGCCAAACTTTCTTCTGACCTTTTCACCTCTAGTTGATTTCACCTTGTTACATGTGTTGGATATGTTTTCCCTTGTCCCTCTCGAAATTTCATCGCTTGAGCTAGATGATAGGTCTAATAGATACATATTTTTTGTACCTACACTACATCGAGGGAGAAGGAAATGTTAGGCCAACGATCTTCATATTATAGTATAGCTAAATATAAACATTGAAAATATAGCTTGACATGTAATACTTTTGCATCTAGGGTTGGAGCCCAACCTCTGAGAAAACACAAAGTATTTCTTCACTCAGTATTTTGGGTAGGTTTTGAGCCAAGAGAACAAAATATATTAAATGTTGTAGAAAAGAATCATGTTGGGTGGGAATTGAGCCAAAACAATTAAATGAATGCTTCCAATATTTGTTGGGGTGGAAGGAAGATCTCAAAATAACCCAACGCTATACATCAAATGAATCTGGGTGGGAAGGTAGTCTCTAATGAACTAGATCAATGTTGATGTTGAAGATGATTGTTTTGGGTGGGTGTTGAGATAAAGAGAACCAAAACTACTACCAAGAGTAGCTAAGGTAGAGGAGTAGATCTCAAGTAACCCGAGCTATATGAATTGAGTTTGTTCATAAGTATAAAGTTTCATTATCCAATATTATGTGTGCTAGAAAAGTGTAGGTAAATATTTGGATGATTCGTTGTTGTGGAAACTACTCATGGAAAGAATGACACCATGTCTCAAATTGCATATGTGCAATTTTATCTTGTTTGATATCTAACAACTACATTAGAAGATAAATCTATAAAACATATATACATATTTATGAGTTATGCAGTTGTTGAGTTAGATTTATAGAATAGGCTCTTGTATGAGGAAGAACAAAACCAAACCAATTCATAGAGACAGGTGTCCAAAGTAAATAGATTTGTGTGCATAGGATATGCATCAATTGCAATGTGCCCAACATTGTACCAGTTGCAATTGTATTCTTTCCCATGATCGAGAAGTGCACAACTGATATAAAAAAGTGGTAATTATATCTTGTCAAATGCCAAAGTGGTAATTTCATATAACATAGGGATTATAAACTTATAATCTAGGAAGGATTTCTTATGTACAAAATCTGGTTGTTGTTGTCTTACCATAGAGATATGTGAGTTGAGAGAGAAATGCCATGGATAAGAGTCATGAGAATGGAGCTCATGAAAACTGGTGTGTAAAAGTGAAATAATAAACTAGAGTGAGGGTGTAGGAAAAGTGTGTTGATCCACCTACATGAGTTGACTTGAATAAAGCCATGTAAAAATTCTACATAATGAACCTCCTTTATTGTTGGTTTATCAATAAATGTGCAACCAAATCATTGTATCAACATGACACTATATCTGTTCATGGAGTGTAATTGTTATAGGGAATAGGTGTCAACAACATGGCTTCGCTCTCATTTTCCCTTTGTATTAACCCCTCCAAACCCCTACCCCTTTGGGTACTCCTTGTACCACCATATATTTTCATGAAAGGGCCCATGATATTCCTCTATGGTACTCACCTTTGAGAGATCCTTCCACCATTATCTAGTTTCAAGGCCCTTAGATCAACCACCTCCAATTATGACTACCTCTCCTTGGTTATTTTGGAAGTGGCCCTTAGATATTACCCCAACACCACTAACTCCCTCACTCACTCTAATTCCCTTTTTGGTCCCATGAACAAGTCATGCAATGAGTGAAAAATTGCTCTAATTCCACTAGCTCTTAGTCACTCTAATTCCATTTGGTGGTTCATTTTTCAATGCGTAGATTTGTATTGAGGCAGGTTGTCCAACCCTGAGAGAATAAAGGGTATGGGTCGCTTTCTCTTATAGAGAGACTGTTTTTGCAGCACCATTTTTAGGACATTGTGGGTTTCCTTCATACCTTCAAAAATTGTGCAGTCAACAACATACAGGTCGAAATTTACCATAATGCAGGTCAAAATTTCCATAACACAGATTCGAAATTTCCATAATGTAGGTCGAAATTTCCATAATCCAGACAAAAAATTTAGGAATCCCAATATCTAGAAACATTGCTTAGAAAGGAGGGTTGCATACCATGGTTTTTTCCAAGGAATTATGTGGAATCTCCATGAGTGAAATTTATCCCATTTTCCATCCTTCTCCGTGTGCCTCTCCCTCCTTCTTCGTGATCCTCTCCCTCCTTTGTGCACCTCTCCCTCCTTCTCCCGTGCTCCTCTCCCTCCTTCTCCTCATCTCCCTCCTTCTCCTCCTCTCCCTCCTTCTCCCCTGATACCCTCCACTCTGTGTGCGTGCATGCCTCCTTCTCCCCTGCTACCCTCCACTCTGTGTGCATGCGTGCAGCTATTCATGCCAGTTCAAAAATATGAGCGTGATAGTCATATAGTGATAGTGTAGTTTGATTTTGGTTTCACTTTTTTTATGTTGTTTTGTTTTGGTTTTTTTTTTTGTTTTTTGTTTTTATATTATTTATATATAATATAATTTATATAGTATAGTTTCAGCATGGTTACTTTCATGGAGAAGGTTTACGATAATGAAATATCATTGTATTTCTCTTATGTTAAAGGTAAATCTACCTACTCTAATGCAAGTCCATGATGAGTATATTGAGCTCACCAATAGAAAGAAGGATAGATAACCATCTACCTTTCCCTAGGGATCATATGCATAACAAAAAATCAAATAAAAAAACATAAGAGAAATACTTTTACACTAACATTTGTCCTTCACTTTGTGAGAAAATTGGTTAATTCCAAATCTAGAGTCAAGATCAAACTTGCACACACATCAAACAAATAAAATCTTTCTCATTCCACTTTAAATATCTAAATAAACAAGGTAAATTGAAATACACATGAAACTCTAAATAAATCTTTAGGTTAATCAAGCTCCTACCAATTCTAATATTTATGCATGGAAATATATTGTCAAGTACACAAGAATTGGGGCACAAGGGGGAAAGCGGGGAAGAATATAGATCTATATTATAATATTGACAAGGTGATAACAAGTGTAAAAATTACATTCTATAAATTGTGAACATATGATATGATGTCAAACACTTAGGAGACTTAATTGATCAGGTGGCATTCATGTATACCCACTGTCCAATGTGATGGAACCTACCACTGATGATGCCCCAAGTTACTGCAAATGTCTCTAAATCCAGTTCCCAAAATAATGAGTTGAATTTTATAGGAAGATATTCTCTAAAAGGAAGGCATTGAGGTATCTATCATCAATTGGTGTGAAATAAGATTAGGAACTTGAATTGAGGTCTTGGAAAATAACTTTGAGAGAACAAACCACTAAGTACAACTTGGCATTGGGAAGGTTGATATGGATGGTAAAGATATTTGAGAAAAGTCCAACACAAGCTAAAAACTCTGCTTTAACATGTGCATGACCTAATGATGACCTAGGAAACAATCGACACCAAAAGGGACCAATTATATACACCAATCATTCAAGAGACATTGAAGGGTGCTCCATAAAGACTAGAAGAATAAGAAATCATAGAAGTGAAAACTCAAAATCATGGTGTTATCTCCTAAAATAAACTTCTCATTTTATTTGATTTTTAGGTGATAGCATAGTCATGAATAAGTGTCATTTTTAATTTTTTGTGGTTTATGGTATCCAAGCAAAGGGAATAATTGAGAAATTCCAAAATAAATTGATTTGTTGTTTATTTCTTTCAAAAATCAAAGAAAAGTATTTTCAGTGGCTAACCATTGTTTTGAAGTTGACAAGGAGCCACTGAAAAGTCAAGATTCCGACGGAAAATGTGACTTTTGGAAACAATAAGGAGCCACCGAAATGTCAATATTTGAGCGACAAATGCGACTTTTGGAAACAAGAAGGAGCCACTAAAAGTGTAGAAGCAGTTTTGGGCACCACCTCTTTAGGAGTTCGAAAGAGAAAAGGAAGTACACATGTCATAAAGGGAGGATGACTATTTTTATGGGAGATTGGCGTGCTTACGTGACCTTATCACCGGTTATGGAATAATCATTTCAAATTCAGTTTTATAGCTTGTGTGAAGGTGTGATGTCCTATCAGTCCTGAGGGTTATACAGTCATTATTAAATTTCATCCGCTCGTTGATGGATCTTGTCTACATAAACATTATGGTCATCATTCAAATTCAAATTCCATGAGTTCTGAATTCCTATAAACAATGTTTCTCCTCCACCAATTGATCATACAGAGTTTATTCTTCATCGCCAGTAGGTTCTTTCAATTGATAATTCCTCTGTTTCAGTTTTCTACAGTTTATCTTGTGTTTTGCAGATGAGTAAAAAACGAGGTGGTCCACCTCTCAGGAAGGACTTAGACAGCATTCAATATTTACAATCTCATCCAGAGATTCATCAATATTTCTCAGATGCAGGTTGTCTTACTTATGTGGAAAATCTACAAGAGCATTACCACCAGGGTATCACAGAAGCCTTTGCAAAATCTTATGATGGAAATAAAGCCATAGTTGGCCCTTTGGAGATACAAGTTGATGAAGAAGACATAGCCTCTGTTATAGACATGCTAAGAATAGGGGAAAAATGGTTCAAAACCACAGTCACCAAGAATCTGGAGTTTAGACCTTATTTAAAGCCTAAATTCCAAGACAACATTTGGAATAGGGATATCCCCATTTCTCATATAGAGGAGAAGTGTTAGACTCTTCTCAAAGCCATACAATTATATATAACTATGGAGGGAAGGTATGATAGGGCCATGTTATACCACCTCAAACTTATGGACCACTTTACAGGAAAGGTTCCTCTCAATCTACCATATTATTTTCACAAGAGCTTGACAAAGATGTCACACAAGGTCCAAGCTCAACCTGAACATATCCAAAACACCTTGTTTCATTTTGGTTTGATCAAAATGATTCTTGTAGAAGAATTGAGGAAGAAAGAAAGAACATGGGAACACTTCTTGTTTTGGGGAGGTTTTAAGTTAGACACTCAACTTGATAAAGGCAAGAGGAAATCAAGAAAAAAACTACCAACTCCTCAGAGAAGTCTAAAGAGGAGGAGAGCCATCACCCTTGACCTCTCAAAAGAACCATCATTCATCTCAAAAGTCAAGAAGGAAAAGAAGAAATTGGTTTTCAAGGAAGCTGCAGAGCAAGCTTCAACTCAGTAGACCAAGCAAGCAAATGTGCTTAACTTACCCTACTCAGAATATGATTCTGAGCCAAACAAACAAGAGGTCCCTATTGATCAGAACATAGAATTTTCTATGGAGCAAGCACCAAAAACTAGGAGGTTCATGGGTTATGAGGAAGGAGAAACATCATGCAAGAGAAAATCCATCTAATCACAGAAGATTAAGAAACTCAAAGAGAAAATAACACAGCAGGAAGTGATAGAGAGGGTGATAAAGTCCATATATGAGACTCTCTCAAAGAATTTTGCAGAAACCAGTGCAGCGTTGGAAATATTGGCACTTGAAAGTGTAAAGGAAAAGAAGAATAAGAAGAGGATCATAAAGGATAATCACAAGCTATGGATATTAGCTAGGCGTTTGAAAAAAAATATCAAAAAGTTGAAGGCTAAAATAGCTACAAACCCATATTTTCATGTCCTTGCATAGGTTGCTCAATATTTGCAAGTGGATCAGTCCAAATAATCAAGGAAAAGACTAATTTTTTATCTTTTTAACAAACACGGGATTTTTGATGGCATAATCAGCATAACAACAAATAGTTAGCTGCCAAAAATCAGGGCTTTCAGTGGCTAACTCGCATTTTTCAAGGCAAAAGAGCCGTTGAAACTGTTGAAAACAGATTTTGAAGATCTGGTGCTCGAGAAAAGGGGATTTTCGGTGATGAAGCATAAAGTAATATCAAACAAATTGCTCCATACATTTCGGCATCTTGTTTCAGAGTTTTGAGGCATTAAACAAGGTAGCTAGGTTTATGATTAGCCTATCATTATTGAAGATTACTTATAGTTGTTGAGGAACATATCCATCTATTGAAGAAAGACACCAACCTTGTCATCATACATCAGGACCTTCATGCAGCTGTCGAAGACTTAGAGGATTGAAGACAAATCAAATTCTAGAAATAAACTAGATCCATACTTTTTGAAATATTTTTTGTAGCAGATTTCTATTATTAGTATTTCAGGTCCAATTTCTCAGGATCTGAAACTTCTTGTAAAGGCTATAAAGCCTATCAATTTTATAGACTAATGGTTCAAGTCTGGAGACTAGACCATGTTGTTTTTTGTACTGAGACATTTTATATAATACAGATCATAAGTTCCTTTCACTGTTAATGTCAGATTGTCATCTTCTCTCTTTTCCTGTGTTTTGAATGATTATTGTTATCTAAGATTGTCTAGTTGCAAATGACTGTCATCTCATTGGTCAACTCATAAACATTGATTTAACAAGTAATCTTTTATATCTTTATTCATCCCATCACATATGTGTTCTGGTTGATAGATATAGACTTTCTTCACCCACCAGTTCAATTACTTATTTGATTATTGACTTTTGAAAGCATTGTCTCATTTGGTTATATTACTAAGTGTCTTAAGTGTGAACCAGTCGTTTATGTATCCCATTTGATCCTACAGACACAAAAAACCAAAACATTTTAAGTTACTAGGCTTCTTCAAGCTACAACCTGAGAAGTACTCCTGGAGAGATAACACATGGTACATCTCCCATGAAAATACTAAAACCCAATTGAATCAAAATAGGTTATTTTTTCAAGGGAAACAAAACTTATAGATGCCAGCTAATTACTAAATCATAGAGATATAAATTACACCACCCCCCTGCTTTTCTTTTTTATGTCTTTTGATTTTATTTTCTTTTTCATATTACATAAAGATTTAAAAAGAATAAAAAATGCTAGAATATAGTGAAGGAGATAAAGCCTCATGATCCCAATGACCACATGCCTCCAACCTTCTGATATAATTATCGTTGCATGACAACTGTCATGAAGGGTGACAACTAAGACTAGGGGCAACTTTCGATGACTCCACTAAATTAGGGTTTATGGTTCTAAGGATTATGTTCACTTGATTGCACTTTTTTCTTATGTTTCCAAGAGATATTTGTAGTTGGCAATGATAGGAAGAGAAGTTATTAGCCTCCTAATGTTGGTTGGGCTCGGACTTGCTTGCCATACTCGGTATTCTGTGTATTATGTTACATGTGCAAGTGCAAAGAATTGGAGCTTGGAGTAGGTGCTATGAAAAATCCCTTTATACCTTTTTACCAAAATGCTAAGAATACCTAACATTATTTGTCTTTGTGTGTAGGTACTAGCTCGGGGAGTAGGAGCTTGGAACTAGAAATTGGCTTTTAGGCTAAGTTCTTTAAGTCAATTCAAATTTTACAATGCCCAAAACCGAGAGCCAACTAAGCTTAAAATGCAAAATTTGTCTCAAAAAACCAAAACTTTTATGAGAAAACCTGACTTTCCAAATGGAGAATGGAGAAGTTTGTGGGAAAATTGACCACAGATACATTTAATGAGCAGATTCAGGCATTTTTCAAATCAGGTTGTGTGAAGTATGGGTTGATGTTGATGAAAGAGATGGAGGAGAATATGCTTCTCTCAATCTTAACCAATTTTAAAAAATTCAGAAGCAGTAGTCAATCTACATATCTTTGGGCACAAATCTCGAGAAATTAGCTGACTCTGAAAACTGATTGTATGGTGAAAAGTACGAAACTTATTTAGACTGATCAATGGGATATGGAAAATTGGAATTTGGATCAGGGGCGTTGCCCTCGAACCTTCTGAAAAATGGGGGGTGGCGATGATGAGTCAAATTTCAACTATGCTATAAAGCTCGTTTTTCACGAGCTTCTCTTGGTTTCGAGAATAGTTCATTCTCTACTAAACAGGGGAAACCACATGAATATGGAAGCTCTAATTATTCCCCCCCCCCCNNNNCCCCTCACATCACTCTCAATTTCCCCATACCCAATTTGAAATAATAAACAACATGTAAAATACTATATTATACAAAATAAAAACATATAAAGATCATCATATAAAACACATACCTCTATATATCATTCACATTCTTCTTCATCAAACTCAACATCGTCAATATCATCTTCATCATGAACATTGTCATTTCCCCAATACCCAATCTATATAGATTCAACAACTATAATTAAAAGCGACACTAAGATTACATGAAAGAAAAAAAAACATAAGAAATCTATAGTACAAATCACTCACCACATGTAGGAATATCATTGATCTTCTTCTTCATGCAACTCATCATATTCTATATCATCATCTAGTATTTTAGAATCATTTTCGAATGGATTGGCCATATCAACATCATCATCAGTACTGTCATAATTTTCGATAATATCATCATTAGATATAGCATCATCGAGAACATTATCATCTACATCATATGGTCGATCAACTTCTTCGACTTCATCATCTGACGATACATGGTCTACCTCCTCATGTTCCTCTGTATCAGCTTCTAGTTCTTGAATATCATATTCTTCCAATACATTATACTTTACAGGCCTTCATCTTGGATCATATCTAACAACAAACGACCAACCTAGTTTATCGAGAACCTCACAATAGAATACCTGCTCACATTGGCTGGGAAGAACATAACTTTCTAGACCCGGCTCAAATGTCTTTGTATTAATCATGGTAAAACCATTGTCATGTTGAATAACAGTTATTTCAGGATCACGTTCATTCATCCATAAATGATACCATTTGACCTCAAATAGACTTATCTTGAAGGATTTGAATTCACACTCGATTATATCATCCAAATATCCATAATATATATTTTGTGTTAGTCTTGGATGTTTGTCACTTCTATAAGAAACATTAGTGACTTGAAACACTGTAGTTATCCCTGAATCTGCGGTTTTCTTCGTTCCATCCACTCTCTTGACGCGAAATTTTCGACCATTATACCACATACTACAATATTCCCGACAAGTACAAAATAAATTAATAATTAATAAACGTATTTAAACTTAATAAATATTAAAAAATAATACATTAACATTTTGTATAATAACAGAAAGTGCGGGTAAACTTTTATATGCTTACCTGTTTATCTTTTAAACCATATGCTAAATCAATCTCCCTCTGCATAAGATTTTGATCTTCATTACGATGATCTCTTTTAATTAATGTAGTGCATCCCACACTCGACCAACTGCAATAAAAAAAGTATAAATTAGTAAGAATAATGAATAATAATAATTGATGGAGGTATAATATAAATTGAAGAAATACAATATAGATCAAAATCAAATAATATAATCAAAAGAAGGACAATTGGGGCCCAGAATATTAAAGAAATGTCAATTTATTGAAAATAACCCCTGGAGCGATCGGGAGCTGAGGACTGCTAACAGCCCTAGCCGGCCTTTGCCTCTGGCGCAGGTCAGAGCCTCTCCTGCCCCGTTTCTTCAGCCGAGCAGTGTCACCACGGACTTCTGGAGCCCTTTCGGAGCACCCACGCGAATGTAGGATTCGTTCAGATCTCGGCCAATGGACTCTAGCGAGGGCTCTGGCCCTCCTCCCCCGCCTGAGATCATTGCTTTCAAGGCGTTGATAGCAAAAGCCCAGAAACGACCTCTTACGGCCAGCCAGCAGAAGTTTGTAAAGAAGCTTGACTCGATCCCCACGGTAGCCCTTCTTGAAGAAGAGACATGCAAAGCTGCCCTGAATCTCGCAGAGAGAGGGCTTATTGGTCAGTTCACGGGGCTCTGGCCGTCCCCAAAGTCTGTAGAAGATTGGACGCAAAGGAACTGGTCACCTCTGATCAAAGATGGAGTCAAGAGCTATTTTGTGGGTAAAGGTTTCTTCACATTTGTTTTTGAAAATACAGAAGACAGAAGCCTTATCTTTCGAAACGGACCCTACTTCATGGGACCTCAAGGGCTGT
>JZKD02S1902844.1:46462-61782 GCA_000966675.3 Picea glauca | reverse complement strand
CACATGATATTAGGTGGTTTTCGGCACATGGTTTTTGCCGATGGTTTTCTATTTTTGGTTAAGGAATTAGGGTTTTGGACTAATCCAGGTCATTGGGTTAGGGTTTTGGATGCCGATGGCTCCTATATGTATATTGTATTATAAACAATGTAACATAATGTGTATCAATATAATATATGTTGGTTTTCCCGGTTTGGGTTTCCAGGTGAAAAAATCTCTGTGTAATGTTTGTATTTGCCATTGTATCTTTTTTGTTCTTTTCTGAATATCAGTTTGCAGTAGATATTGTACAAGGTTAGAATTTACAATAAATGGTACACTATGTTAGCGATAAAAAATAACTTGCTAATGATTTCCAAATCACATGATAAGACGAGCATTAAGAAGAAGAATCATTTTCAATTTCTTCAGATTTAAAGGCTTACAGACAAGCTCTTAAAGATGGTATTTCAATGTATAAATCGATTTTCTTCTTAAATTAAACCCAAGTTTATTTTAGGGTTTTTGGCGGCTAAGTGGAAAATTTGACAGTGTAGTAAGCCGTCGAAAGCTCTGACTTTCAGCAGCTGAAGGGAAAAACACAAGACCAATGAGTCGCCTAATGTGATGAAGAGTCCAGAATTTAATTCTTTCTACCTAGATCACGTTTTTCGAGTTCCAGAACATGTGGGAATGGTATCAAATTAAAGATAATAATTATCAGAAGTTAAATCATCTTCCTCGTTAAGTTTTGAAGACATATGGCGAAAGAAGGAAGCCAAATGGCATTTCTATTTTTGACAGAAATCGCCCAACTGTCAAACAGAGATCTTGAACTCCATGATCTTCACCTGCAGACTGCCAAGATGGTATTTTAATGTATAAATCGATTTTCTTCTTAAATTAAACCTAATTTTATTTTAGGGTTTTTGGCGGGTAAGTAGAAAATTCGACAGTGTAGTGAGTCGCCGAAAGATCTGACCTTCAGTGGCTAAAGGGAAAAATGCAAGACCAATGAGCCATTGAATGTGTTGAAGAGTCCAGAATTTAATTCTTTCTACCCAGATCGTGTTTTTCGAGTTCCAGAACATGTGGAAATGGTATCAAATTAAAGATAATAATTATCAAAAGTTAAATCATCCTCCTCATTAAGTTTTGAGGACATATGGTCAAAGAAGGAAGCCAAATGGCATTTCTATTTTTGACAGAAATCGCCCAACTGTCAAACAGAGATCTCGAACTCCATGATCTTCACCTGCAGACTGCCAAGTAATGCTAAGAGGGTAAATTTGACTTATATTCAGTTTTAGTTATTTTCAAATCCATTTTTATAGCATCTGAAATTGTGATGTAAAGGAAATTGTGATTGTAGTTGAATCAGTAATCTTTTTACTCTATCAAAAGTGGATAAACCATAAAATATTTCTGAGTTAAAATAAACCATAAAATCTTATTTAAGGAGTGAAAATAAACCATAAAATAGTTCAATACCACCAAATTACTAAATCACACAGAAAATTTTTAAGTACTGACCTTCAAAATATCATCTATGTAGAGTATGATCAATTCAATGTTTCTCTTCTTGAAAGAGAATTGAAATCAAGATTTCATAAAAAAATAGAACACCATTGCATCAGAACACCCAAATGATTGTCACAACTGTAGAAAATGATTTTCGCAACTGTAGAAAATGATTTTCGCAACTGTAGAAAATGATTTTCGCAACTGTAGAAAATGATTACCGCAACTATAGCAAATTTGTCATAACTAAGAATATATAGGAGTAATTTCATCGGTCTTCCAACAAATTCGGTCAAATTGACCAAAAAATAAGTCAATGACCATTTGATTCTCACACGTGCCATAGTTGGTCATTATAACGAATAAAGTTCGTCGCTATAGAGACTAACTCATGGTTGGTATCTATAGCGATGAACTTTAGTCATTATAATGACCAATGTGGAATGTTGGTCGCTATAGCGATGAACAAATGGACCCCGAAAAAAAAAAAATTAGTCCAAAAAAAGAAAAACAATTACGACAAAATTTTAAACCGTCATAATATTTCATCATAATTTCTGCCCAATGTAGGAGTGTGTGGGCCCTGGTGGGTAAGTTGGTTCCTCAACTTCCGAGAGTCGTAACTTTTGCATATGGCCTTCGTTTTAGGTGCGTGATATTCCGTTGGAAAGGTATTTTCGAGAACTTTACATTACACCATCAAACTTTGACTCTGTTTATATTTTGATTGTGGAAAGAAAAAAAAACATTGTTTAGGGCCCCAAAATAGCCTTGGAAGTACAGAAAGATGTGATGAAATTAAAACATCCAAAATAAGCCAGTTGGATTAGGCAGGTGGCCATTAGTCTCCACCTGGAATATGTTTAGGGCTTCAGAGAACCATGAAATTGTAGAAACCATGATTACAAAGAAGTACAAAATAACTTGTTGAACTAAGAAGTGTCAAGAGGAGCTAGTTGGAATAGGTGGGTGGCCACCAATATCCACCTAGATCAGTCCTCCCCCCTTAGGAAGAAACAATCTACATTACATTGATTTCCCACATTAGGTGAGGAAAATTCTACTAAATTTGGCCCCAAGTGAGCCACTTTCCTTGGTGTAGGAGCTTCCCTGCCTTGACAACCCAATAAAGTTGGATCCTCTGTTGGCGAGTTCCCTTGAGCTATGTGTCCACTATCTGATCAGTGGATTCCCTTTCCATGCATTCAGGGTTGAGCTCTATTGGTGTCATATTTTATGCCATCTCTGAGGTGTCCAATAATGGTGGAAAATATGGTCAATGGAGGTCCACATTGAACACTGGGTGCAAGCCAATGAGGGGTGGAGTGTTGAGCTCAAAAGCATTGCTACCCACAACCTTGGTGATAGTGCAAGGCCCATAGAAAAGTGGGTGGAGCTTCTGATGGGGCCCTGTAAGGATCTCTTTCTACAAGTGTAACCATACCTTATCTCCCACCTGAAACTGGTGTGGTACCTTGTGTTGATCATGGAACTACTTATACTTACCATTGGCTTTCTACAAAATCTCATGGACCTATTCACGAATGTGTTGAATTTTCTGAATGAATCTAGTGGATTTGTTGGTATCATTATGAACATGGGAATATTCTCTCTGTGTGGTTACAAGAGGTAGCGAAAAATCAATGGGACTCAAGGGTTGGAATCCCATCCCCACCTGAAATGGGATATGGATGACGGATTTATGGAGAGCCCTATCATAATTGTATTGAACATAGGGAAGACACTCATCCCATGTATGTGGATGATTAGATTTGTACATGCACAAGATTTGCACAATCATTTGATTGATGACCTATGTTTGGTAATCGGTTTGGGGGTGGAAAGAAGTGGATTTAGTGAGCTTTGTGTCCAACAATGACCAAATACTTGACTAAAATGTGTTGAGGAACTTGTTGTCCCAATCAAAGATGATGGTCTGTGGTATCCCAAAATGGACCCACAGTCATTCGAAGAAGATCTTGGAAGTATGTGTCGTTTTGATGCTCTTATTACAGGTTGTGAGGATGGCCATCTTCGAAAATCGATCAACTACCACAAATACACAATCATTGCATTTCTTGGTGGAGGGAAGGCTAGACATGTAATCCATAGAGATGGATTCCCAAGGCTTATTGGGAGTAGGAAGAGGGGTGTATAATCCTTGATTCTTGATGGCTGGCTTGGAAATGGAACATGAAGTGAAAGATCTAATATACTTGTTGACGTCCTATCAAATTTTTGGCCAATACAAATGTTTCTGTAGAATGGCCACAATTTTCTCCACACAAAAATGTTTTGCCATCCGACTATAGTGAGCCTCCCAAGTTAGCTTTGCACGCTCGCTTGTAGGAAAACAGAGATGGCCCAGATGGCATAATAGTCCATCTTGAATGTTAAAATTGGTTGCATTCGCACTTGTACCCGAGATCTTATAGGTGGTAGCGAAGTCTGGATCTTTTTGATAAAGTTGGGGCCACTTAGATGCCTCATGTCCACAGGAATGGAGAATGGTGGTCAGTGTATCCACGAGAGGTAGAATCAAGTATTCAATGACACGATTTGTGCTCCATGTCTTATACTTGATGTTGATATGGAACTGTTGCAGGTAGGTGGACTACTTCAGATGGCGGTCGTTGTGCAACTTCCCTTATGTCTATATGAACTGCAGAGGATTTTGATCATTGTGGATGATTGTCTCCTTTCCCAAAATGGAATGTTTCCGTTGAAGAAAAGCTTGTACAATGGAATAAATTTCCTTATCATAGGTGGGGTATTTCCAGACAGTATATGAGAGTGACAACTACGCCTAGAACATAGTCAGATGCATCAGTCTCAATATCGAATTATTGTTGCAGATGGGGTAAGGAGAGTATTGGAGTTGAGCACAAGCGATGCTTCAGATCATCAAATACTCGTTGTTGTTCTTTCCCCCATGCGAATGTTTCCTTTCCACTACCCTTGATCACTTGGTTGAAGGCCCATGCAATATGGGAGAATCCCAACATAAATCGTTGGTAGAATTTGGCCTATCCCAAGAAGCTATGAAGCTCGCTTAATGTGGTCGGGGATGGCCGGTCATGGATAACTTGGATATTATCTAGATCAACATGTACCCCATGCTCATTAATAATTTATCCCAAGTATTGGACCTTGTTCATGCCAAAGGAACATTTTTCCAAGTTGGCATATAGCTTGTGTTGTCGTAGAGTGCTAAAAACCTATTGAATATAATGCATGTTCTCCTCCCAAGTTATGCTAAATATGAGGATGTCATCCAAACATACCACCAGAAAAGAGTTGGTGAAAGGTCTCAATACATCATCCATCAACCTCATAAAAGTGGTTGGTGCATTTGTTAAGACAAAGGGCATGACTAGCCATTCAAAGAGACCTTCTTTAGATTTGAAAGTTGTCTTCCATACATCAGTTGGATCGATGGGAACCTGGTGGTAGCCAGACTTTAGGTCAATATTGCTGAAGAAATTTCCCCCCCTTGATTTGGTCAAGAAGGTCATCAATTCTGGGAATTGGGTATCGGCTCCTGACTATGAGTTTATGTAATGCTTTGTAATCAATGCAAAGTCGTCAAGTCTCATCTTTCTTCTATACCAATACAATCAGGCTCCCACATGGGGAGGGGATGGGTATGATGTGCCCCTTTTGAAGAATCTCTTGGATCTGATGCTTGATTTCATCATTTTCCATCGGTGAACGATGATAGATCGGTCCATTACGAAGAGGTGCACTGGGGCTTAGATCAATTGGAGGCTTGACTTGGCAGTGTGTTGGTACCCTGGTGGGTGAGGATAATATGTATTTGTACTTATTTGCGATACTATCCACTTTATTTTTCTACAAAGAGAGGCTCTATGTAGAGGCCATGGATGTGGCAACGACCTTCTAATTACTATGAGAACGGATCATAAAGAAGATGAGCATCCCGATTTGTGAAATGACCTTATTGCATTGCTTAGAACATATTAAAGAAATAACGGTAGGTGGCGCTACCTATGGTATCCTGTATAATTGTATACCCAAAGTAATAATAACACTATGGGGTCTAGACTCATACACAACATATTGCTTCCAAAAATATGGTTGTGCTAAAAGAACATTAAAAACTTCAAGGGGAGAAATATCACACAATACCTCATCTTTGAAAGGCTTGATGTCGTAGGGAAGATGACATTGTTGGTTGACACGAAGATCTCTTCCTTAAAAAATCCAACCAATGGTGTAGGGCTATGGGTGCATTATCATCAACAGGTCCAACTGCTTGATGACCTGTGCTTATATCAAGTTCTTCTGATTGTCACCGAAATGAAGGGGAGCCCCCTTTACCCACATCTATGAGTGACATAGGCGTCCCCCTTCCTCTGGTTTTTTTGGTTCGCTTGGATGGAATTTGGTGATAGAGATAGTGGCACTAGGTTCAATATTGATAATCTGATTCTATCCTTCTGGATTTGATTCAGAGTTAGAATTTTCCTCTGACTTGGAAGATTTTAGTTCAGTCACGAGTGATTACTTGGAGCGACACTCTTTGGTGTTGTGCCAAGGAATTTAATGGTATTCACACCATTTTCCCATGTCCTTCTTCGAGTTCTCATTACCCTTATTTTGTCATGGATTGGACTAGTAGTCCTGAGAGTGGCCATATTTTCTTTGTCCTTTGTTGTGTGGGTTGGGGCCACCTTTTCCCTGCTTCGTCTATGAGGAGTTTGTAGATCCAAAATCTCACCTCTTCTACTTAAATTCTAGCTCGATCTTGAAAACATATCTATAAGTTGTACCCAATGATGTGATGTCCATAAAATCCATTTATGTTTGAATGTATCTATGAAACAATCCATGGTATTTGAGCACTAGATGTTTCTCAGAGGCTTTGATACCCAATTTGGTGCATAAGGTAAGGAAAATATTGGTGAAAACTAGTACTTTCTAGTCCCTTTCCTGACGTAGGGTGGTCCATCTGGTGTACTAGTCCTCATATCTTCCAATAGGGTAGTACTATTCTTTAGTGGCATCCCTGAAGGAATCCCATGTGGGGGAGAACACAAATATTGAATATTCCTCTATGGCCATTTTCTTAGATTAAGTATCCCACCAATCGTTAACATGAGGGATGGCCTTGAGTAGTGCAAAAGTAATCATTTCCCTATCAGAAAAATTGTGGACCGAAAATACCCTTCGAGCAGATTTAGCCATTTATCTATAGCATTTGCATCTATCAATCCTTCAAATAATGGAATATCAAAATTTGCCTATACCTTAAAGGGGGTTTCATGGTTGCTTGATGAATATGCTTCTCCTGTGGGCAACCGTCGAAGGATCTGTGCAAATTTGTCCATCATTTCATTCCTTTGTCGTGCAAGGGATTCCTCGAGCAACATTTTTAAAGGATCTCCCACTCCATCATCTTTCTTTTTGTCCCCCATGGATTTTTTTTGGGCTAGACGCGACCGATATTGAAAGGATCTATTGGTTCGAGTCCCAACTTCTTGTACTCAGATCTTATCAGGGACATGCAATAAGAAAAATAAATGAAGAGCATATTGCTCTAATACCACTGATCTAGATTTACGAGCGGAACAAACTGACTAACAAACTAAATACAATAACACATAGATACGGAGAACAACAACAAATATCCAGTGAACAATATATTCTATTGAATAAATGAAATAGGATGAAACTGTAAAATTGTAGAACTGAAAACAAATTTCTTGAATGGTGGTAGCTATCTCTGAGAAGAGATGTGGTTGCTACATGAATCCTTCTGAGAAGAATGATTACAATGAGGCTCCAAAGGCCTTTATAACATTACTCATGAATTCAAAAACCCTAGACATCCAAAAACCTAACCCTAGGAGATGAAACACCAAAATTTATGTGGGCCCCGATGGGTAAGTTGGTACCTCAACTTCTTGGGGTCGTAAATTTTTCATATGACCTTTGTTTTAGGCGTGCGATATCCCATTGGAAATGTATTTTCAATAACTACACATTACACCATCAAACTATGACATCGTATATAGTTTGACTATCATAAGCCAAAAACAAATTGTTTAGGGCCCAAAAATGGCCCTAGAAGTACAAAAAGATGTGTTGACATGAAAACATTCAAAATAAGCCAGTTGGATTAGGTGGGAGGCCACCAGTATCCACATAGAAGATGTGTAGGGCTACAAACAACCTTGAAAGTGTAGAACCCACAATTACAAAGAAGTACATAAGAACGTGTTGAACTAAACAATGTCAAGAGGAGCTAGTTGGAATAGGTGGGTGGCCACCAATATCCACTTGGATCATCCACCATGTTGTTTTTGCTGGAATATTATTATATTCAAGCAGTTCTCGATATCCTTCCATTACAGAATATACCTTCACTCCCCATCCTCGACCATCTTAAACTTGTAAATGGATTGGGGCTGCCCCTCTGTGATCCAAAAGAAGATCCTGGGCATGGTGGATAAGGTGAGGCGTAAATGCTCTGAGAAACCAACCCTTCCAAGCCCCATTAGGGATCCATATTGATATATCATATAGATTTCACTTTTGATGAGCCATCATCCATTTCTCAAGTTCTTCTAGAGAAGGATCCAGGCCAATATGAATAGAGCCAAGGATTTTATCATTCCAAATATCAATCACTTTTCCATTCCCTGGAACCAACAATAAATATTTTTGCAATAAATAAAGAGAGGCACTGAGCAACTTCCATATGGGAGATCTAGACTTCCTTCTTGGAGTTACATCTAGACATCTTCTTCTTTCTCCCGATAGATACATTTTTAAGAGGGAATTTTTCCACCAATTTTTTTCCCCATCACCATTCTCCATATAATGTTTATCCAAGTGTTATATTGACCAATTTTGTATCTCTCACTCCAAGGCCTCCATGGTATTTAGGGGATTTGACCAAATTTCGTTAACCAGGTGAAATGTTTTTGAAATGGATTTTCCTCCTTGCCATAGAAATTTACCAATGACCTGAACCAAGGCCTTCTTGATTCCCATAGGGATTAATAGGGAGGAAAATTGAAATACAGGCAGGAAGATAAGACTGATTTTATTAGCACTGGTCGACCTGCTAGATTCAACCAAAATGCACCCCATACTTCAAACTTTTCTTTAATTTTCTACAATATGATATTCTAGGATTCCCTTGGTGATCCAAGATATTTTCATTGAAGTGAATTATAAATAATTGTATTAAATGAGCATAAATTAAAGTATGCCATTAAAGAAGGAAAAATCTCAAAAATGAAGAGACATAAGCATCAAATCTAAACACAGAAAACTTGATAATGGAGTTTGTCCTTGCTGGACTATGTCTCCGAGTCTTGCTCTCAAATGGGTAGGACTTTTTATTAACTCAACAAAAGAATTTTGCAAAATACGTAAGTATACCTCATTCTAGAATCAAGCTGCAGAATCTTTACTTAGATAAGAAAACAGACAACACCATTAAATTTGTGGTGTCAAATTACCCAAAAATGATTGTCCCCATACCTCAATCCAACTTTGGCACTCCCAGGCCCAAGAGAAACCATGTCTCGGTTTTTGTGACCTACACCCTGCAATTAATGCCAAGAAAATGCCTCATAAAACATGGCAGTCGTACCCTCATGCGCCCCCCTCTGCACTAGGCGGATTCAATTTTTAAATAAAAAAAATTTCTTTGTAATCAATGGAGGTTTTTTGGCCTAGTGGTTGGCAGAGAATTTGTTAAGGCATAGATAAATGGGGAGGTCCCGGGGTCGAGCCTGTAGACATCCCCTTTTGGGTTGTTGGTTATAACATATATATATATATATATATATATATATATTAATACATGGTGTTTCTGCCAATATTAACAGTGGTTTATATATGACCATTGGTCACCAGATTTGGTGGGGTTCGGTCGAATTTGGTGGACCTGCCAATCCTTTTTTTTATTTTTGGAATTTTGTTCTCAGACCCTCATTGGGCATTTTTCCACTGCCGTGTGGCATCCCATGACTGGGCCAAGTCAACCAATTGTACAATCAAGTTCCACGTCAATGTACAATCTTCCACCTCAACTTCCACATCAACATGCCACATCATCCTGCCACATGGCTGTACGGACTACCACATGGCACATTTTTTTTTGGTCCATGAAATGGCCCGAAAATGAAAAAAACAAATGACACGTGGCTGCCTCTAGTCTTGCCACGTCCCCATGCTGACGCCATGTTGATGTCAGCATGACACATGTCACCTTCTGCATGTTCCACATACATTGTACAGATGTTGACTAGGTTAGTTTGACCAAATTTTGATTGTGAATATCTTTCGATCCGTAACTCGGTTTGACAAGCCATTTTCGTTGTTGGAAATCTTGCGATGCGATATTCGTGATGATGCCATTTTTAATGATTTTTGAGGACTTTGAATTTTTTCCCTTTCTTTGTCTACTGAGGCCATTATGAGCTTCTTGAGTTGCTTCTGTGAGTTCTGAGTTGTCCTTAGTCTTATCTGGATCCTTTTTGGATCATGCCTTCCCACTGATAGCTTTTTGGACCACCAAAATATTTCATCAATCAATAGATAAGTTAGGTAATATTTCCCTCACCTCATCCTTCTCAATCCATTTTTCTTTGCTTGGATGTGTGCCCTTCAAACCTACTCAAAAATAATCAACAACGCCCCTGCATGAAGTCCTCATCCTTCTATCCAGGATGATATCTTCCTTTAACTTGTCCCAGTACTCAGGAGAAAACTCATCAACTGAAGGTATTGAAACTTCCTCATCTTGAACCATAATCATGGGAGGCACAAAAAGTTTCAAGTTCTCTATCATGGGAGGCTCAAAAAGTTGCAAGTTCTCTACATTTACAACTGAGTAAATATGCATATAAGGTGGAATATCTAGATGAAAAGAATTGGTACCACTTTTCTCCAAAATAATGAAGGGTCCATAACAAATAGGCTTGAGTTTCTTTCCTTCACTCTTCAATCTCTCCTTGCTGATGTGAAGCCATACCTGGTCTCCAACCTAAAACTAATGATCAACCCTGTGTTTTTCATGTCGAGCTTTATATTGTGCTTGACTTTTCTCCAACTATTCCCTGACTGATTGGTGTACCTGTTGGATCCTCTAGATGAACTTGTGGGATCTGTCCTCATTTCTTTCTTCATTTGAATCAACATTTCTCCCATACATCAAGTCGAAAGGAACTTTAGGTACATACCCAAAACATGTCTCAAAAGGAGAAAATTGAGTGGAGGAATGTAAGGCTCAATTGTAAGCATGTTGTACATAGGGTATATGTTCAATCCATAACTCGAGATGCTTGCTCCAGTAGCCTCGAAGAAAAAGTACCATTGCTCGTTTTACAATCTATGTCTTTACATCAATATGTCGATGGAAAGAAGTTCTCCTCTTCAATTTGTTCTCCATCATTCTCCACAATCTTGTCCAAAAATCCCCAAGGAATTGAGTATCTCGATCTGATATAATGTATGAGGGTAACCCAAAGTGAACCCAAACATACTGAAAGAAGAGATTAGTAGTCTACTCAGCAGTGTTCTAATTTTTACAAGGCATTAAGATACACATCTTGCTAAACCTATCCACTACAACATGCAAATAGTCATGACCCCCTTTCGACATAGGTAAACCCCGTACAAAATACATGGATATACTTTCCCATGCATGGGATGGAATAGTTAGTGGTGAGTATAGCCCCATTTTTCTATTAGTGGGCTTACAAGTAGAACACATCACACACCCCTTTACGTATTTGGTTACAATTTCTTTCATTTGAGGACAGTAACAAAACCTTTGCAAATGAGACATAGTTTTTCCTACCCCAAAATTCCTAGACACAAGAGAAGTGTGAGCTTCTCGTATTACATGGAATCATTCACTTGTAGGAATACACAACTTTCAAATATGGTAGAGTAGTTTTCCCTACAGACAATAGTTCTCTACCTGTGCAACATGGATTAGCTCCTCATATACTTCTTTAAAATCATCATCAATGGCATATTGTTCCACATAGCTATCATGAGATAAAGAAGTATTCTTCAAAATAAGAGAAGCAACAATAGGAGGTCTAGAAAGCATATTAGATACTTTGTTACTTGTATCCTTTTTGTACTTGATTACCAAATGAAATTGTTGTAGGAAACACATCCATTTGTAATGTCAAGATTGTTGTAGTTTATTTGTGCTTGGAGATACTATAAGGGTTGGTGATCTGTATGTATGATTGTTTCCTTCCCTAACAAGTAGTGATTCCATTTCTTTATTATTTGAACTAATGCATATAACTCTTTATCATATGTAGGATAGTTAACAACAGCTTGGTTAAAAGTTTAAGAGTGGTAACATATAGGCTTACGATATTGCATCAATACTATAGCCATGGCATATACACTAGAATCTATCTTGATCTCGAAGGGATGTTGAATATTTGGCAGTGTTAATATTGGTGCAGTATTGATCTTTTCCTTAAAAGTGTCGAAATATTTTTGTTTCTTTCCTCCCCACTGAAAAGTGTTCTTCACACTAGTTAAGGCATGCAAAGGAGTTGTTATAAAGGAAAAGTTTGAAATAAACCTCCTCCAATACTGGACTGCACCTAAGAAACTTTGTATCTCGGTTACACTTTTGGGCTAAGGCCAATTTACAATTACATCAATATTGGAAGGATCAATTTTTAATTGTCCTCCTCCTACAATATGACCTAAGTACACAAGTGTGGTCTTACCAAATTCACATTTGGAAAATTTTACATACAACTTTTCCCTACAAAGTATCCAATACTTTCTTTACATGCCTCACATGTTCATCCTAAGTCCCACTAAATATAAAAATGTCGTCTAAATATACAATCAAAAAATCATCTATAAAAGGTCTGAATACATCATTCATCACACGCATGAAAGTTGTCGGAGCATTACAAATCCCAAACGACATAACTAGCCACTCAAACAATGTATGTTTGGTTTTAAAGGTAGTCTTCCATGCATCCTATTCTGCAAACCTGATATGATGGTATCCACTGTGCAAATCCAAATTAGTGAAATAAGAAACATTCTTTAATTGATAAAGTAAATCATCTATATGAGGAAGATGGTATCAATTTTTCACCGTGATTTTATTTAAGGCCTGGTAATCAACACACATTCGCCATGTGCCATCCTTCTTTAGAACCATAATGATCGGAGAACCACAAGGAGATGAGTTGGGCCTACTGACCCCTTGATACAATAATTCTTGTATCTGCTTCTTGATCTTTGTCATATCTACAACTGACATCCTATACATTCCCACATTAGGAAGAGGTGAATCTTGTTGAATATGTATTTCATGTTGGATTTTCGTCTTAGGAGCTAATCCATCTGGTTCCTAGCAAATATCATCATATTTAGAAACAATATCAATTAATTATTTCTTATCAGAAGGATCACATCCTTGGAAAGCGTCGGATGTTCTGACTTCTTTCTCCCTAAAGACCATGAGTACATATCTCTTATTAGTGTTTATGAGTCTCTTCATTTTTCCTGCACTAACAACTGTTGTGTTTACCCTCATGCTGTGAGCTCTAACAATATATTCCACTCCCCCCTTAATAAGGTGGTACTTGTTCTTATGACGAAAGAAGATTGTTTTTATATCATAAAGATAAGGACTCCCCAACACTATGGCACATATATCAAGTGATACAACACCCAAATGCACTTCATCAATCAACTTTGAAGCAATAGAAAATCTGACCCTACATTGTTTGGTGACATTAAGTTTTTTTTTATCACATACCCAACCAACAGGATAAGGTGTTGGATGTGGTTTCATTTCAATACCCATCTTTTTGACAAGTGCTTCAGATATCAAGTTTCCTAGGGAACCCAGATCAAACAATGTATCTATCTTAGTGTGTCTAGATACGAATCTTATGTGAAATAATGCATTCCTCTTTAATTCATCATCATGAGATTCATTATTGGAATTTGAACTAGCATGAAGGGAATATTACCTTGTACTCCAACCACTATGATCTTTCCTTCATCTCCTGAATCAAAACCAAGATCTTGTTGCACTATAGCAACGATTTTTGTCTTCCCCTTTCCACCGAACTGTTTCAGTCTCTTTTCTGGATGTAGTTTCCAACAGTCTTCATCATCATGACCACTTTTATTGCAATGAGTGAATGATGGCTTTCCTTCTTATCTCTTTACCATGGTGGTCTTCTTGTCCTTCCTGTTAAACTTCTTAAATGCCTTATGTGTGAGATTGGAAAGTTTCTTTGTGGGATCTTATTGAACATGCTTTCCCCTATTCTCAAGGTGAGTGGCTTGCACCCAAACTTCGTCAAGACAGGTGGGGTTAAACAATAGAAAAGTATGAAGAATATAACTATGAAGTGCACCAATATACTTTATTAAAGTTTCATAAGAATTCAAAGGAATGTTTAATGCAAGATCTTTCTTCCTAAATTCTTCTGTGAAACTTTGTACAATTTGACCTTTACTTTGTCTTAAATTTTTCCATTCCATCATTGCTTTATGTAAATAACCCAATGGATAAAATTACTTCCTTATCGCTGATTAAAATTCTGACCATTAGAATAGAAGATTACCACACTTACTTATGTCCTAAAGTTTTCTCTCCCACCATACGAGAGCGGTGTCTTCCAACCAAAAAGAACCCAGTGGCACTTTAACTTCCTCTTCATCAATCTGTTGAACACGACAATATACGTCAACCTGTCGAATCCAATTATCTACCTTTTCAAGATTAGCATCTCCATTAAACATAGGTAAAGAAAATTTTACATCAAGCTTTAATAATGGTTTCTTAAAATAGGCTTTATGGATAGAATGATGAGAATTCTCAGAGGAGGAAGAACTAGAACTTAATGGTGAAGATGGAGGCTCAGGAGGGTCTCCTCCACCCCCTTGATTTACAGAAGCATCATCATCATCTTGTTCTTGATTTTTCTTCTCTTTATTCTTCATCCTCTTCTCGTAGTCCCCATAAATTGGTTCGACCATTTCTAACATGCGATAAAATACCATATGGAAGTTTTTCTCATGTTCATCACACTTGTCCTCTTCTGCCATTTTCTTCCTTCGAGATGCACGACCAACTTCATGATTGAAAATTTTAAGAGTTCCTACACCCTGCTTAGGCTTGGCCCTAGTAAGCATTCACACTCAACAATTAACGTCAAATATGACTTCTTTGATACCAACATGATTCGGGATCTTTTCATTGAAGTGACTTATAAAGAATTGTATTAAATGAGCATAAATTAAAGTACACCATTAAAGAAGGAAAAGATAAAAAATGAAGAGACATAAGCATCAAATCTGAACACAAAAAACTTGATAACGGAGTTCGTCCCTGGTGGACTACATCTCCGATTACTGCTCTCAAATGGGTAGGCCTTTTTATTAACTCAACAAAATAATTTGGTAAAATACATAAGTATACCTCATTCTAGAATCAAGATGTAGAAGCTTTGCTCATATCAGAAAACAAAAAACACCATTGAATTCGTTGTGTCGAATTACCAAAAAATGATTGTCTCCATGCCTCAATCCGACTCTGGAACTCCCAGGCCTGAGTGAAACTCTGTCTCGATTTTTGTTCCCTGCAACCTGCAATTAATGCCAAGAAAATGCCTCGTAAAACATGTCGTCCATACCCTCACATGCCCCCCTCTGCACTGGGCAGATTCAATTTTTAAATAAAATTTCAGCTCTATAATCAATGGAGGTTGTTTGGCCTAGTGGTTGGCATAGCATTTGTTAAGATGTAGATAAAGGGGGAGGTCTCG